>JAHLWY010001053.1:0-30838 GCA_020002185.1 Paraescarpia echinospica
GCCGCTACTGGTAGATTTATTGAAGCACGCCAACGAACGACAACGAATGAGAGATCGTCAGGGGCTGGAACTAAGCAAGCAGAGCTTTGAACTATTAGCCGAGTCGGCCGAGCAATATATAAAAGCGTTTTGGTTGGCCTATGAAGCAAGCCTATTTCGTAGTAGTTTGATGTACTAACAGTTGTGCTTTATGTGCTTTAGGAAGTACGCTGCGTACTCCAAAAAATGCTTGCGAACAACGAAAGGATTCGCGCTCAGTACGACGAGGTTGCAACGTTCGTAAGAACGTTGTTGGAACGGGGTGTGCCGGCGGGGTCAGTGGAGGAGGAGGAGGAGAAGAAGGAGGATGAGGACTAATCATAATAATGTGTTTGTAGGACACTCTGATGCAACACACCAGACGTGAGTGTATGAGCGACTTCCTACACGCGTTGCTGACGGTGATATCACGTAAAGAGTAGAACTGCTTTGTGCTGTAGGGTAGTGGCGGAGGAGTACGTGACGCTCACGTATTGGAGGCGATAATCGAGGAGGCGCTGGGATCGCCCCGAACGCGCCCCCCTCCACCGACGTATAACGACAGCCTGGCGACGATGGGACCGTACTGGAGCGTATCGGAGGAGCTGGGGACGTGTCGGCAACTCGTCGTGCCGAGCCGGAGTCAGTTGATCGTACGTTACGAACGACTGGCTATGGATCTCATCGCCGAGACTATCGGCGAAATGGTTCTGGAGAAGGCGCGGGATCATTGCGGGCTATGCGAACCAAATGAAGGCTGCCCCTAATTTCACATGGCCGGCTATCGCGCGGGACGGCCGAATCGCGTCTACATGCAACGTTTCGTTAAGCCGGGCTGTATTGTGACGCGGTATTTCAACGAGGTCATGGAAACGTTCCTACGTCGATCACTTATTCCGTGTTTTACGAGACTAGTGCATATACTAAGCGAGACTACGGTGTCGATTTCTTCCGGTGATCAGCAGCCGCAAACGGGCCGTGCAGGAGAATTGTATTTGGTCCAATTTGTATCCAACTGGTTGTTGGGGACGAATTGGCGAGATTACATGAATCGCGTGCAACTCGAGTCGGCCGTGCACACGTACGTGCAACGTCGGAGCGGACTGGAATGAACGAACACTAGTAGAATAGAGAACATTTGCTTGCTATAGAAACGAAGGCTTCACACTGTTGTAAAAGTACCGAATAAAACGTTGAAAATGTTCTTTCCGTTTCCGAGTTACCTAGTTAGAAAAATTACCGCTAGTTAGAAAAAACCACCACCGCTAGGACCAGTTAGAACCGCTAGGGTTAGAAACACTAGTTAGAAAAACCACCACCACCGCTAGGATCAGTTCCACCGCTAGGGTTAGATTAGAAAAACCACCACCACCACCACACAGTTAGAACATTCCACCGTTAGAAAAATCTTCCCGCTAGGGTGTACACACCACCACCGCTAGGATCAGTTCCACCGCTAGGGTTAGAAACACTAGTTAGAAAAACCACCACACAGTTAGAACATTCTTCCCGCTAGGGTGTACTTACCACCACCACCACCACCACCGTCACCGTCGCCGTTATAAATAGCGACGCTCGAAAAATATCATTAGAGAGAATGCCACCACCATCACCATGGCAATGTCCGAAATGTGGGCGCTATTTCGCGACGCAGTCGATGTTAGAACGACACGTAAAGAGTTCGAAAAAGTGCGGCGACGAAGCGCTATGCGTAAAAGGTCGAGAGTGCCCAAAATGCGGCAAGCTATACACCACGCGTTACGCTATGCTACGACATCTGAGGCTGCAGTGTGGCCGTTCGTTGCCACCTGAATCAGTGGAGGCCGCCGCTAGCGCGCCGCCGTCGCCCGACGATCTACAGCGTGTCGTAGACGAGCACCGGCGTAGCATAGAGACGTCGGTGGCGCGCGGCGTCATACAGTCGCGTTACAACTATCGTATGACCGCCTGTACGAGTACGCGCGTACTCGAACCGCGTCTGAGGGAAATGTTTCGCGCGCAAAAGAACGCGTTTAAAATTAACGTTAGTTATGGTTTTGTATTACGCCACAAGGTGTCGGGTCGGTACCGATATTTTCATTCTTCGTGTAACTGTTGCGGACGCCTCCTCGAAACACCCGCCCTAGTTACCGATAGCCGTTCATTCGAACGATTCCTCGACGCCGTGCGCACTACCGACGTACTGCAGTACGCCATCGCGCAGCGTCCCGACTCGGGATGGATCGTCGAGCTCGTAACTAACGCCACCTACTTCGTGAACGTCATCATCAATCATCCTATCGGCTGCGTTGGCGTGACGACGCTTCCCGCCTACGTCCGCCTCAACAGGTCCATCGTGTCGTTGACGAACGATGTTCGAGGCGCGCCCTACGACGATCATCTGTGTCTCTTCCGATGCATCGCCCTTCACCTGCAAGGTCACCGACGAGGTCAAAGTATCCGTCATACGAACCGTTTAACGAAAGACGCTAAACGTCTGCACGCGCGGTATCGTCGCGACACGGCGACGACCTCGAACGGCGGCGGCGTGCGCCTGAACGAACTGGATCGCGTGGAGACGGTTTTCGGCATCAACGTCGTCGTCTATCGTCGACTGACGAACGACGTCGCCGAACTAGTCCGTCGATCGCTCGAAGTGCACCCCACGACGCTGAACGTCAACCTGTACGAGTCGCACTTCTCGTACATAAGCGATCAGCGCGCGTACACGAAAACGTACAAGTGCGGGAAATGCGGCAGCGTCCTCTGGCGGAGAGCGCACAATTTACGACGTCACGAAGCGACGTGCGAAGGCGGCGTTCGTCACGTGTTCCCCGGCGGCGTCTACCGACCGACGGCGTCCGTATTCGAGCGGCTCGACGACGAAGGCATCGACGTCGGCGACGACGACCTGCGCTACTACCCGTACCGCGCGACGTTCGATTTCGAGTGCTATTTCGCCAATAACGATCTGCCGACGGATACCGACAAACGCCGCTGGATCGCGCGACACGAACTGCTCAGCGACCTTCGAGGCGCTCGACGCGCTCGACACCGACTCGCGGCGACGATGCAACGACGACGACGACGCCGACGCGTCACCGTACGCCACTCTCGCCGACCAGCTGTGGACGTACCTTCGTCACATGCCCGTATTGGGATTCAATTCGGGTAAGTACTACCTCAATGTCGTCAAAAAGTACTTGACCCCCCTGCTCATAACCGGCGACGCGCAGCACACGTCGTCGGCGTTTACCATTAAACGTCAGAACAATTACATGTGCCTGTCGACGACGACGTTGAAGTTCCTGGACATAACGAATTACCTCGCGCCCGGCGTTAGCTACGATCGCTTTCTGAAAGCGTACGTTTGCTCGGCAACGAAGGGCTACTTCCCGTACGAGCACATCGACGCGTTGTCGCGTCTGGACGAAACCGCCCTACCGCCGCGCGAAGCTTTCTACAGCCAGCTGAAACGCGAGGGAATCTCCGCGGAGGCGTACGAGATTTGCGCGACGGCGTGGCGCGACGAGGGCATGACGTCGATGCGCGATTTTCTTGTGTGGTATAACAATCGTGACGTGGCGCCGTTTCTCGAGGCCGTCGATCGCCAGTTCGCCTTCTATCGGCGCCGACATATCGACATGTTCAAGGACGCCATCAGCGTACCGGGGTTGACGTTGTTGTACCTGTTCAACGACCTGCCGAAGTCGATCCATTTCTCGCTCTTCAACGAACCGAACAAAGATCTGCACCGTCTGCTGCAGGCGCAGATCGATCATCTTCGCGCGCCACCACGAGGCCGACGTGACGTCGATTCGTGGCGGCGCGCCGTGCCAATCGATAGTAGGCTTCGACGCAAACGGCCTCTATCTATGGGCGATAATGCAGGAGATGCCGACGGGCTGGTACACGCGCCGACGCGCTGAGAACGCCTTTCGAGCGGAACGCGTGCACCGCTACGGCAGTATGGCCGTGGAGTGGTTGACGCGCGTGGAGGCGGAAACCGGCGCGCGTATACGTCACCAGTTGAACGGACGCGAGAAGCGCATCGGAAAGCACCGAGTCGACGGCTGGTGCGCCGCCACGCGAACGGCGTATCAATTTCACGGCTGCTATTTTCACGGCTGCCCGACGTGTCAGGCGCACGTGACGACGAACGCCGTCAACGGTCAACCGATGACGACGCTGTACGCCGCGACGATCGCCGTGACCGCCTACCTGCGCCGTTTCGTCGACGAAGTCGTCGAAATGTGGGAGTGCCAGTGGCACGCCGTGCAACCGCCGGCGGTGCCGACGCCGCCCGACGCATCACGATGGCAACCGCCGCCGACCGCCATTACGCTCTCGACGATACTGGAGGCGGTGCGCGACGGCTCTCTGTTCGGCCTCGTGCAGTGCGATATCGCCGTACCGGAAGCGCTGCGCGACAAGTTCGCCGAGATGCAGCCGGTATTCAAGAACGTCGATATCGCGCGCGACGATCTCAGCCCGTTCATGCGCGACTACGCCGAGTCGCACGATCTCCTCACGCGACCTCAACGCACGCTCGTCGGTAGCTACTTCGGCGCGGCGATCGTGCTCGCGACGCCGCTCCTACGCTGGTATCTGGCGCACGGGCTCGTCGTCGAGCGCGTCTACCAGATCGTCGAGTACGCACCGATAGCGTGCTTTCGCCGCTTCGGCGACGCGGTTTCGACGGCGCGCCGCGAGGGCGATATCGATCCCGACGAATCGATCATCGCAGATACTTCTCGGGAACAGTTCCTACGGGAAAACGATTACGCGCGTCGATCGGCACCGGGAAATCAAGTACGCGACGCCGGTCGGCGCGTCGATGGTCGTCAACAATCGGCGCTTCCGGCAACTGGACGTCGTCGTGGACGACGCGCTGTACGAGGTGGCGCTGAATAAGCGTAAAATCGTCTACGGCCTGCCGATACATATCGGCTATTTCGTATTGCAGTACGCAAAATTGAGAATGCTGGAATTTTATTACGATTTCGTCGACGCCTACATTCCCCGTCCGCTCTTCCAGTACTGCGCTATGGACACCGACTCGGAGTACATAGCCCTAGCCGGACGTGACGTCGACGCGCTCGTACTGGAAGAACGTCGCGAACACTACTTCCGGTATCGTTCGCTCTGGTTTCCGGCCGAACGCTGCGACGCGCACGTGGACGCCTACGTACGACGGCGCGTCGCCGGACTAGCGTGGGACGGCGCGGCGGCCTGCTGCGCGCGCCGACGCCTGTTCGATCGTCGAACGCCGGGCCTCTTCAAAGAAGAGTGGCGCGGCGACGGAATCGTGGCGCTGTGCAGCAAAACCTACTACTGCTTCGGCGGCGTCGCCGGTCCGAAGTACAGCACGAAGGGACTGAGCAAGCGACAGAACGCCGACATCGACGAGCACACCTTCCTCGCCGTACTGCGCGACCGTCGCAACGGCGTCGGCTGGAACCGCGGTTTCCAAGTGAAAGACTCGTCCGTTCAAGAGCGCGCGGCTTTTAGCTACTTCTACGCTAAACGCCGCGTGCTCGACGACGGCGTCACTACGGCGCCGATACTCGTCTAACTCGTAAAAAACACTCGTCTAACTCGTCTACTACTAACCTAACCCCCACCCCCCTAGGGGTAGTTTCTGTATGTATGTATGTGTGGGTAATAATAAACACCAACAATTGTATACATAATTTGTTCGTTTTTTATTTCTTCTTCTACTACAAGCGGTGGTTAATGAGGTTTTAATAAATCGTGTACGAGACAGTCATTGTTCACCCTATCGGTGCCGAATAGGCTCTGGAACGTCGTCAACGGCATCCCGCGACATCGGAGGAGAAGGTAGGCGAAGCAATATTGTCCGAAAACGTTAGAGATGACGCTCTGCAGGCGCTTGTCGTTGTACGTCCACGCGTCGCCGCAGTGGCGGCGCAGGAAGGCGCGGAAGTCGGCGTGCAGCGGCGGCAGACCGTACGAATCGAAGTACTCGCCTCGTCGGTCGGCGCCTACGTAGACGGCCACCCAGTGCTGTCCCGGTTCGCCGCCGTCGTCGGCGTTGCACACGAAGGCCGTCGGGTAGGTGGTGGCGCCGGCGGCGGTAAGTAGCGCGTCTTTAGGCACGACGCCGACGACGATACGTTTAGCGTACGTATCCAGTTCCAGACGACGCATCAGTTGAAACGTATCCATAGTTACCAGTCGTAAATGACGTTCCGGTTCCGGTCGATTTCCATCACCGTCTCGAATTCCGCGTACACGACGACGTTCACCGGACGCGCTAGCGGCGTCTCGAAATGCATATCGACGCCCACGCACCCCTGACGCACGACGTTGAAATGATCGCCGTCGCAACAGTCGGGGGTCAGGTCGAAACCGAAGATGCTGTAGCCGGCGCCGAAGTCCGTGCGCGATACGTCGTTCCCCTCGTCCTCGAACGCCTTTCCGGTCGCCTCGAAGAGATTCATGTAGCTGCGCACGTACCGGTTGTGCGGGAAGTCCGGCTGCAGCGGCTTGCTCGGCACCTGACGTCCGTCGACGACGAGCGACAGGAAGTTTATGTCGCTGTGACGCGCGTCGAACGGATTTCTAGTGTAGTCGCCGTTGTAGGCGACGTTGTCGATCATCATCAGGAAGAGCCGTTTCGGAATCGCGCCCATGTACAGGTTCTCGTGCGTGTGCGATAGCGCGCCCGCCGTTATCGAGAACGATTTGCAGTCGACGCGACGCATCGGAAACTTAGCCATTCCCAACGCCCACGCTTTGATATGTCCCATCTGGACGGCCGGGTTCAACTTCACTTTTCGCACGTGCAGTCGAATCGCCTGCAGCACGACGCGCCACCCCGGTACGGCTTGCGCGCCCATCAGCGAGAAGGCGTCCTTCGAACGCACTATGCGCACTTTCGTGTCGACGCCGTTCGGTAGGTGTTTGTTTAGCATAAACGCGTCGACGTGCAGGCGTCCCATCATCTCCACCTCGTGGCTATCGGCCGTCGCGATGCGTCGCGCCTCGAAGCCGAGGTTGGCGTTGCCGAGCGTGTCCATCCGTCCGGCGGTGTCTTTGTACCACAACGACGCCGTGAGATGCGAACGTTTCGCGTCGCTACCGTAACTTAGCAACGTCTCGAGGTAGGCCCGGTACGCGTACGTATTGGTCGACGGCGTCACGAGGGTGTTGTTCAGCGACACGTCGATTTGACTGATCATCGAATGCAGGAAATTGTTGACCGGCGCCACCTCGGCCGCGGCCGCCAGATCGGTACCGTCCCCCGCGTCACTTTGAAGCGCACGTACAGTTGAATGCTCGCCAGGTCCGTATAGTCTTCGCCCGAACCCGGCACGAGGAACTCGATAGGGCCGCCGGCGTCGAGAGTCGTCAGCGGCTGGTAGACGGTCCAATGACTACTCTCGATGCTCGTCTGCGTCACCGGTCCGCTGAACAGCTCCAGTTCGGCCTTCACGCCCTCGCACGTCGAGCCGTTCACGAACGCCATCGTTGTCGTCCGTTCGACGTCTTTCGCCTACTGACGACCGTCGCCGCTAGCCGCGCTCTCTTTACGCCGCCGCCGCCGCCGCGGCGGTTTTTCTTACGTCGAGTTGATTGAATATCGTATGCAGGATGACCGTCGGATCTCCTCCGCGCGGCATCATCATCACCACTACGAAGCGCACTCGAAGGTTCGGCGGCTGGTAGAACTGACCGTTCTTCGAGTGCGCGCTCTATCGTCGTTACTCGTCGAATATGTCCGTTCGACGCGCTCTTTTCCGCCTACTGACGGTCGTCGCCGCTAAGCGCGCTCTCTTTACGCCGCGGGGACGGCGCTGCTGCTGCGTTTGTTTCTTTTTCTTCTTCTTCTTCTTTGGCGCCGCCGCCGCCGCCTGCGGATTCAATAGGCCGTCGAGAAGATCGGCGCCGGCCTCCTTCGCGCGCCTTTTTAGCGACTGTTTCAGATTGCCGCCGGCGACGACGTCGCGCGACACGTGCATGCCGGTGTTGAGCGCCCGTTTTCCCAACGCCATCGCGCCTCTCTTGATAAGCGGCATGGCGCTTCGAAACAGACTCCCGAAGAGATTACCCAGACCGTGACCTCGTTGACCCCGAGCGCCGACGAAGACCGGCAGCTGTCCGCCGACCTGACGAACGTAGTAGTCCACGTACGGGTTCTTCGACGACATGTTAAAACAATTTCGATTTACACTGTCTGAAGTGAAGCGTCGTCACCACCTTCCCCTGCTCGAATGGTATCGGTTGGCCGTGATCGTCTCTTATATCGACTTCGACCTCGTCGAATTGATTCCGCATCAGCTTAACGTATTGCACGCGAACGAACGATTCCGAAACGACGTCACCGTTCTCACCGCGGACGGCGATGTTTCGAAGCAGCGGCGTGTACACGTACAGACTCTCGATGCCCGCCGACATGGTCACCGTATCGCGACCTTCGTACTCGAACGTGTACGCGGCGGGCGACGTGCTGATGACGGGCCTCGTCGCCGGCGCGGGACCGTACGCGGACGAACTCATGATCGTGTTGCTATGGAAACCTAGCACGTGCCTCAGACGGCTCGTATGAGGTATGATAAATTCGACACCCGCCGACATACGTAGCGTAAAGCGGTTAGAGACGGCGCAGTATTCTAGCACGACCTTGACCTTCCTGGTGTGTAATTTCTCTAGCGCCTCGTTGATCCTGTTGCACAACGTATAAACGTTGTTGTAGAAACCGTGAGGAATCGTCGTCTGACGATATATCAGCACGGTCGTGCCTTCTTCATCTATCTGCGTGTAAACGCCCCGTTCGCCCGCCGCGCAAGTCAGATAGAAGTAGGCGTCCTTCTTTCTCACGTTGTACCACGTGTGCGGATACTGTACCGACACGGCGCCGCATTCCTACTCCCCCGACAGGTCGAAACGTCGCGGCAACGTCGTGACGTAGTGCGTCAACGTATTTTCGGGGTGACGTTTCATAGACGCGTTGCTCGGCTGCGTCAGGTAAAATCAGACGAGACCGCCATCGCGTTGTCGACGTCCGCCGACACTCATAGACGGACTCGTTAGCAGGTAACCGAGACAGCTGCTCAACAGCGCCGTCCACAGGTTGGAGTCACCTTGACCTTTCGTCAGATTGTATATACTAACGGCGATGACGAAGTACAGGACGACGACCTGACAGAGGAACACGATTTCGGCCTTAGGGCATTCGTTGCCGCAGATTCGCCATGGAACGGGTTCGGCGGCGGTTGCTGTTGTAGCGTCGATGGAGTCCGCGTTGCGTTCGTCGTCGACGACGGACGATTCGTCGGCGTTCGTTCGACGCTCGCCACTCGAGGTAGTTTCGCCGTCGTCGCACATCGTCGCGCCACTGCGCCCTGTCGATGCAACAGGGACCTTTATACGGTAAGAACGAAGATCCGTTGCATAGTCCCGCCTCGTGCAGTCGCCAGCAGCCGGTGTGACGCGTCCAACGATTCATCATCATAGGTCCACGAGCGACTCGGCGTCGATCCAGCTGTTGAATGAGGCCGGATATCCGCTCCATTTTACGAGCGCCTCCGAACCGCCGCCACGACGCCGACGACGCCGAAGAACCGCCTCCACGCGATATAGTTTGTCTTTCGGAACGACTACGCGTTGTAGTTCCGGTTCGTAGAAGGTGCCCTCTATCGGCGTCTCGGCGTCGTCCTTGAGGCGATAAACGGGCGGTTCGGACGGGTGCACCTCTACGACGGTGAACAGCTCCTCGCTCCAGTTAGCCATGTATCCTTTTTTGAAATGACCCCTCGTCTTGCTGATACGTACGCGATCTCCCACGCGTAGTTTCGGTTTTCGTCGTCGTTCGACGTCGTCGCCACCGTACAGTCGTTGCCATATGGCCTCCTGATTCGTCGCGTCGACACTCGCCGGCGTCGTACCGATGCTTCGGTGGTAGGCGTTGTTGTACGATCGCACGAAATCCGGTAACGCCTCTACGTAGCGCAGCGTTTCGTGTTTCGTAAAATAGCGCCACATACGCGTCTTCAAAGTTCGATTAAACCGTTCCACGACGCTCGCTTTGGTCTCCTCGTTATGCGTCACGAAATGATGAACGCCGCGACTCTTTAGCAACGTTTGCAGGGGTCGGTTCAAAAACTCGCTCCCCTTATCGGTCTGCAGCGTGTGTGGCGTCTCGTCGTCGTCGTTCAGCAGGCGCTCGAAGGCCGCGACGAGCGACGCTCCGGACTTATTCTTCAACGGAACGCACCACGCCCGCTTCGAAAACACATCGATCACCGTCAATAGGAATGTTATACCGTCGTTGTGCGTTTTCAGTCTAGTCAAGTCGACCAGATCGGCTTGCCACTGCTGGTTTCGACCGCCCACGATGACGCGACGTCGTTTGAAATGACGTCTAACCGGTTTGTGTAGGGTATAGGCGTCCTGCGACGCTAGCCACCTCTCGACGGTCGGACGTCGGAGCTTCGACGCCCGGTGCAACGCGTCGACGCCTCCGTAACTCCCCACCCGTTTCGGATCGAAGTACGCGTTATTCAGCTCGTCGTCGTCGTCCTCGTCGACGTTTCGTTGCTGTCGAGGCTTTCGTTTTGGACGACGACTCCACCCGGACACCATGACGACGACGACGACGACGACGATGATGATACGATGATACAGAACGCGATAAGCGCGATGATGAAACCGACGACGACGATGATGATCGCGCGTCGTGACGTCATCACGACAACGTATCCCACGCCGTGACGCCCAACGAAGCGGATCTGCGTTTAGGTTCGCCTCGCATCCGAGTACGACGTCTCCGCTCAGTCGGCGCTGCTGATGAACTAGACGTCGACGGCCTCGTCATCCTCTCTTCTAGTAGCTGCGTCCGTCGTCGCTCGACGTACGAACGATAGCGCGGGTTGCCTACGAATTCCATAGGGATATTCATATCCTTCATGTGCAATCCGAACTCCCGCCATCCTACGGGCGCCGTCGTCTTCGATCTCGTTCGCATGAGATCGTTTACTAGATCGACTATATTACTCCCCGCGATCGCTTTACCGTCGTACACGAATTCACCGCGATCGTTCCATCGAGACAACGGATCGGCTTTCATTTTTCGATCAGCAGTCTCGTCTTCTCTTTCAACGTTTTCGGCATGCTGGCTACGATTTCGCGCTCTATCGTCTCCGACGATGGTGGCGCCGCCGCTGCCGCCGCTGCTGGTGCCACCGGTACCGCGGGTGTCTCGCCGCTGTTCACCACCGACACGCGTACCGGTTGCGCCGCTCGAGCCGCCTCTATCGTATTGTACCGACTCAGCAGTTGATTGTACGACGCTACCTTTTCTCGTTCCGATAAATCCGAACGTTCTAGAATGTCCTTCATGTCGCTGTCAAGACTACTCAGCACACGTGATCGAGGCGTGCTCGACGACTGATCGACGCGTGGCAGGAGGCTTTCCACCAATCGTGGATCGACCAACGCCATCTTCTTCGCGTACTGCATCAATTACCGCCGGCGCCACCGCCGAACACCTGTCTGAGCAGCGGCAAGATAACGGTACTCGCTAACGGCGCTAGCAGGGCCGTCAAAAAACCACCCGCACCCTTTGCAAGATGACACGCTTCTGCTTACGCGTCACGTGTTTGTCGACGAGTTTACGCAGGTGATCCCGGTATTTCGACAATACGCGTTTCTGTTTCGGCGACAACTTCACGTTCCCTTTCAGAATGTTGTACGCGCAATCGCATAGACTACAAATGAGACCGGTGTCCGCGTGGGCGAGTAGGGCTTTTCGCAGAGCGATGTTCCGCCTATGTCTCTCCAACAGCTGCAGGGCGACGATGTGTCTCTTTATTTGATTCGTCGGTCCCGCCACCTTCGGTCGTCTCTTCGCCCCCGTCACGCGCCCCGTCATAGCGACTAATAAACGTACGCCCCGTCGTCCCTCTCTTCTTATAGTCCGCCGACGCCACCACCACCACCGCCGCCACCCTTCCGTACGTACACGTACTGAAGGCGATCGTCCGGAAATATGCACGTACGCAAACGCATGTCCTCTTCCGTTTCCTGTTTCAGATCCACGAATAGATACCCGTACGCCGACGACGTCGCGTCTTTGAAAGCCTCTATCATGTAGTTGACCTTTCCCGGGTACATGTGTTTCGCTAGGTGACCTACTTGACCCGCGTCTCGAGGACTCTTGAATAGCACTATGTATTGAGCGTTCAGGCTGATTGTACGGTTTTCTTTCCCTTTCGGAAACATGTTCTTACGTAATTGTACGACCGACGTATTACAATGATGACTTTTTTTAGTAAATAGTACCGTCACCCGGCTATCGGTCTCCTCCATGAGGTCGTCGAGTACTAGAAGCGTTCTCGCTTTACCGTCTAAACGTTTCGGATCCGGCAGGCCGTCTACGAACTCTATTTTCGAAGACATAGACGCGTAGCCGCTCTGCCACTGTCCGTAACACCACAGGATTTTCTCCGGCGGCGGATCGATCATAGTGTCGTAACGTATCAAACGCTCGACGAACGTCGTCTTACCGCATCCCGTAGGACCGGCTACTATACACGTAAAAGGATGCTTCAACGACGGTCCGTTCATTTTTCACGACTGAACGACGAACACTTTTTTACGCGTTTTTATACTCATCGCGCAACTCTATCACCAGTTTACCGAGCGTGTTCTTCCCCGGATCGCCCGCGATTCCGCTACCCCAGAAACCCTCCTTACTCGCTACCCATTCCACCAATTCGACGTCCCCGGTTGCCAACAGTGCAGCCTTCAAATTGCTCGATCCGTCAAACTTCCTCTTCAACAACATCTTCATACATTTCACCCTAATGTCGGTCCATTTGTTGCTCATTCTCTTTAGTCGAATGTCGTAACTGCGTCGTTTCGCTGCGTAAGAGCTTCGCGAACTTTTGATTATTTCGGCGCATTCCACGTCCTCGTAGAATATCGCTTTCCTATACTGATAGGCGTGCTCGACGGATCGAAAGCCCCGACCGAACGCCGACAATCGACGCATATACATATTCGACAAGAACGACCGCGATCCACCAAACCTTATAGGCGACGACATCGTACCGACTACCGATCACCCGCTACCGCCACCGCTTATATACCAACACTAAAAAGTTGCGACTAGGGTTCAAACCCGGAACCTTTCGATCCCTAGGCGAACACTCTCCTAGGAGAGCTATACCGTCGCCAACGATTATGCAGGGTTTTGCCCCGGTTATATCTCACCGCTAGGTGACATTTTACCTCGGTTATATCTCACCGCTAGGTGGCCTCTCGAATCTACAGACGCATTATTGCTTACGTCAGCGTTGAGGACTACGCTAAAAGTACGAAACTAAACGTTGCATGGTTTTAGCGTGGTTAGCGCGATAAACGCATTATTGCTTACGTCAGCGCGCTCTAGGTACGGCGTTGATCGCTAGGACTAAAATACTCTCTGCACTCACCGCTAGGTGGCATCTCTCTAGTGTACTGTCAATCATCCAATTAGTATCAAATTACATCGCTCATCAATCACGTTTTTTATAAGTAGGTTTCCCAAACTCATTAGTGTCAACCACAAAGCCTTTGATCTTTTTGTATGCATAGGATTAGTCTCGCATTTTTGCTGACTCAGCGGTGTGCCCGAAAACGATTAGGGGTCATTAAATTCTTTTTTATAAGTAGGCTTTTGAGATCGTACAGGTCTTACTATCTACTCGCGCAGAGATGGGACTTCGAGCACATCACGAGCAGTCCGAGATACCCCCAAAGAAACGGGCAGGTAGAACGAGCAATAGAGACTGTGAGGACCCTTGGCAAAAAAAACCTATAAATTTTCTATAGAAAACTACAGGATTTTTGCATTTTCTATAGAAAACTATAGGAAATTTTCTATAGGAAACTACAGGATTTTCGCGTTTTCTATAAAAAAAACTATAGGAAATTTTCTATAGAAAACTACAGGATTTTTGCGTTTTCTATAGAAAACTATAGGACATTTTCTATAGAAAACTACAGGATTTTTGCGGTTTTCTGTAGAAAACTATAGGACATTTTATATAGAAAACTACAGGATTTTTGCGGTTTTCTACAGAAAACTACAGGACATTTTCTATAGGTTTTTTTTATAGAATATTCTATAGGAAATGTTCTATAGAAAACTATAGGAAATATCCTATAGTATTTTCTATGGAATATTTCCTATAAGAAATATCCTATAGGCTATATCCTGTAAAAAATATTCTGTATGACATACTCGTTAACAGACGTGCACGTTAATCTTCAAATATTTGTATTATATGATATATTCAAATACATTAATCATACAGGCAATCTACAGTAATATCCAAGCATATTGAATGACCAAATAAAACAAATACAAAATAAAGTCTATTGAGCATACATGTACATAAATGCAAGCAATGCTAATAATGACACCAATCATTTCTCAAATCCTTATGTATACATTATGAACAATTAAGTATATGATAAATACAAAAAAGACTATTGAGCATACATGTCAAGAAATTAATCCTTAAATACTCGTGAACAGTAATGAGCCATTATCTGAAATAGCACAGACTACATGTCACAATGACATTCACAACAGGGATAGCAAGACAAATATTGTTGGAAACATTAAATATATTATTACTAAAATACACATCAATTAACATCCATGTAGGAAACAAATTAAACATGGTAATACACTTTTTTCTTACATAGGTATTGGAACCTGCCGGGGGGCTTAGTTCCAAATAGTTGTGGATTAGGAGCTTAGCTCCCCAACATTTAGGAAGGGGTGTGCAGTTTGTGGTGTATGGGGGCTGGAGATAGGATTACCCCTAAATATTGTGGAATGGGGGTGCTTATTTAGGTTTTCAGAGTGCCATAAGGTGGGTTTTTTCAGCGAGCCTCAAGGGGGTGCAGATCGAGATGTCTGGAGAACCTCAAGGTGGTTTTTTTTGGAACGCCCCCTTCCCTGTTCCAATGCCAGTGACTTAATATACACTGTACTCGGGTATACTACCATGGTATTTTTAAACAGGTACAACATGGTACAAACACCAAAGATTGCCAGTCAGTAAGCGACATATCATGTCATTTTTGTACATCGCATCGTCAAATTATGTTGATAAACAACATATCTCAATATAAGATTTGCCATTATCTTTGCTATTGGCGGTTTTGTAAAAAGAATTCTGAAAAGTACCTTTAATACATATTTGTATTGAAATATATACTTTTTCATTTTATCATATTTTAACCCTTCAAGATTATTTGTATTTAAATACATGTTAATGAATTTGACCCATATCTGCTGGTATACTACCACAGTATTTTGAAACAGGTACAACATGGTATTCCATTTGATATTGACAAAGAGAGCAAGGAAAACGTGTGGTAGAAAGAGAAAACCGAAATCACTTGGCATGATAGTGTCAAGAGGGTAGGGGTGAACAGTTGATAGTGACTCTAAGCAAGATGGGTTGTTTATCAACACTTCTAGAATGTTAGATTGGAAACTGTTGTTGGGTCAGTCATTCTGACTGAACATAATTGGCATGGTTGAATGATTTTCTTCCATTACTTGGAACGCGGCGTACCACACTGTATTTATACACTCATGCATTATTACCAGTGCATAACAATAGTATATATAGGAAGGGTTTAAGGGTAAAATACAATAAACGTCATGCGGCTCTGGTGACATATTTGCCTAGGCAAAATTGCAGAATTGAAATGTACAGTAGAACCTGTCTTGAGTGACCGCCACTTCAGCCTAGCAAAAGTGGTCTTTCAAGACAGGTGGTCGCCCATGACAGGTCAATAAACATTGAAAATATGGTCAATTTCAAGAGGAACCGAGAAAGCAGGTGGTTATCCAAGACAGGTTCTACTGTAAAAAAAATAGTTTGGGTCTAGATATCGGTCATTATGACTATTGCGCTTTGCCCTGAAACCTTACACATGTATCATATTTATTGGTCAAATAAATTGATTCCGAGTTCTGTATTGCAATATACACATTATAATTGTACAGAGTATGTTATCATAATATTCAATAATTCAGAATGCATACACACAAACACTATACCACTTATATTGGTATCAGTGCTGTCAGAATGGACAAATCTTGCTTTTGGACATCAGTGATGACACCAACCTGAAATAAATGGAACAGAACACAATAAAAATACAATATGTGTGGCTTATATTATACATCATAAATCTAAAAACTGGATCATTTTGACAAATACTTAATTTTCAACAGTCATATTACAATGTTGCACTGAGGTTTTATCTCATAGTATCCTCATGCCCAGCAGGTAGTAAGTCCACTACAGGATGGACTCAAATTAGCTCATTTATCCCATGTGTGGGATCTTTTACTTCCTCTGGCAGATAACATTTAGAAGGGAGCAATGGCCTAGTGTATTTTCCAAGAGAACAAAATTTCCCAAGTTTTTTTAAACTGTGGCCGATAGTTGGATTTGAGTCCAGTCCCCTCAACTGGTGCTTTACTACTTTGCCACCGGTTCCCATTATCGGCAGTAGTCGGTACCCATATAATTTTTGAACAAGTAGGTCTAGTACTGTGACAGTAATCTACCTTTATATATATATATCACTATTATCAGGATTAGTAACATTAACAAACAGACAACTAAATTGTTAATATTGTTATTATGAATCAAAATAAATAGTTGTTTAAATCATTGGCATTGCCATTACATACATTAGTATAGACTTGATGTTTATATCTAAAAATGTTAATTATATACCTACGGCTACGGCTACACTAGTCCCTAGTTGGCTATGGCCTATGCATCACAAAAAAGGTAAAAAAATTGAACTTGAAACACACACATATCGATCACATATTTGCATTCTATTGTCATTTAATTTAGGGTATTTTTTTAACAGTCTGAGTTGCATTTTACTTGTTTTTATTATTAATTCACGTGGCCATGGCAATGCAGTTGGTTACTTGGTACGTACAACGAAATGAGCGACAATTGAGGCAAATCTACTCTAGTAGGTCGAGGCCACTTTACCATCTGGCTAAATGTAAAATAATTGATAAGAAAATAATGCTCGGTGTGTACCTCAAACAATAATTGACATACACAAACAATATGGAGTGACGGAATGATCGATTTGGTATAGAAGAAAACGAGGGAAAATCGTTGCATCGATGCAGGTTGGAATTGGCGGTTACGCAAACGGCTGTCTGTCTAGACTTAAAGAGGAGTGCCGCTGAGA
This sequence comes from Paraescarpia echinospica, assembly GCA_020002185.1. Taxonomy (NCBI): domain Eukaryota; kingdom Metazoa; phylum Annelida; class Polychaeta; order Sabellida; family Siboglinidae; genus Paraescarpia; species Paraescarpia echinospica. The sequence goes on from JAHLWY010001053.1 coordinate 17,260, forward strand.
GTGCGTCAAAGGTGAAAGGAACATGGCGATGCCGACGTTGAGCAGTTCCAGCAGTGGTGATTCCGACAAAGTGGTATTTATTGATATGTTCTTTAGATGCTATAATAGTTATTTGAATGAAATACGTTAGTAGGTGTTCCGGCTCAGCTGTTGACATTTCATTTAGTATATGGGTGGACATGGTCATGGCTTCACTGTTCTAGCCAGGCTATGTCACGACAACTGCCCTGGTTGTACATGTTCATAGATACACAGATTCATCTATTGTTATTGGCAACTAATAATTTAGACACTATGAAATGGACAGTGCAAATACTTTTTTATCAGTTCATGTCATGATGTTATTGCTTTAGTTATAACTTATCTATGTATGGTGGAGATCACACATACATACGTACATATACAGTATTGTTATTGGTAACAGCATTTATTAATCACAGGAATTTGTTTCTCCATTTATTTAATAATTACTGTACACTGTAAAACATTGCATTTGTTTTGTTACAGTTATCCATTCATGGTGAGGATGATCAACAACCATCAACATTACAAGTGATAGATGACACACAAACTTCAGCCACCAAGAAGAAGTTTCCCTACAAATGCCTGCTGAGTGATACCAAAACTTTGGAAGATGGCGATGTCGTGGAACAGTTGTCGACCATCTGCATGCGGTCCAGCATCCTCATTGAGCTAGTGAGAGGGCTGTTGTGTAGTGCATGCAGCAGCTGCACGCTTGCTGTCCGGACTGTCGACTGCACTCTTGGGGTCGTTTGTGTGCTGGAGACATACGTGCTAAGCATGTCTTATGGCGAGGTGTTGAACAAGACGTACTCATCTGATCGACTGGGAGGCGCGAAGTTGAGTTCGGCTCCATTTGTGATGGTGCAGTCCCTCGTGTCTGCCACGATGGATATGGGTGTGGGACACAGTGACCTCGTCTAGCTGTGTCGACACATGGTCATGCCTTCCATGCACCACTCGACGATCAACACCCACATGAGGGAAGTGACTTCGCCCAACATTCAGCTGGCGACGTCACAATGTGATGGATGAAGCAGCACAGCTTCAGCTTACAAGGAGCTGGACCCATCCATCGACGAGAAGGGCATCATCGACATCATGTAGACTTGTGGACAGACAGTGTATCACAGACAATGTCAGATACTGAATTTCAACGTAATTGTTCTGAAATATCTGGAATACATCTTGAGAGTATGCTGCAGGGGAAGACAAGGCTGTTTTTTTAAGAACATTGCACAGTTTATATAAATGCATATGCATCTCTGCAGTCACAACAATATTAATGACTTCCACGTTTATATGTTTTACCTGTAGTGAGTTCTGCGTATATATGTTTTACATTTGCTGAGTTTTGTGTACAAATGTTTTATATTTGCTGAGTTCCACGTATATATGTTTTACATTTAGTGAGTTCTATGTATATGTTTTACATTTACAGAGTTGCGTAAAAATGTTTTACATATAGCGAGTTTCGTGCAATAGTCTAGAGAAGATGTGATATGTTATGAAAATTTTACGATAATATGGTGCAATTTATTTATTAGTAATTTACGCAAGTCAATCACATTAGCATGTTCTATGTACACATTTTTTTATTAAGCAGTCGACTGTATTAATGATGTTTAAGGCAGCTGTCAGTAGGCCTATATACTAATGTTTAATACTGTATCATTTACACGTTTATAATGTGGTGGTGTAATTTGTATTCAGGCAAGTCAGTCTTATTAGCATGTTTTTGTATTAGGCAGTCTTTTGTATTAATTTATATGTATACGGCAGCTGCCAGTAGGCTAAGTAGGCCAATCAACTGATATTTCATATGATACTGTATAATTTCCATGTGTTTATAGTTAATAAAACTACTCTGATGTTTTACAACATTACTGTTTTGCGTTTAATCAATTATGTTATACCAGTACATAAATTAATTATATATTCACGCATATATGCACACTATATATATATTTTCCAAACTGTCAGAAATACGTGCGAGGGCTCAGATACGGCTTACGTCTATACTTTTAGAACCGAGGGCTAAGATACAGCGTATGTACAGAACTACAACAAAATGAACGCGTGAAATAACTCCCGTACTTTTAGAACCGAGTGCTAAAGATACAGCTTATGCCTGTACATCAACATGTACATGCAGTAAAGCTTACGTACTTTTAGAAACGAGTGCTAAGATACAGCGTATGTACAGAACTACATCAAAGTGCACGCATAAAAAACTCCCGTACTTTTAGAAACGAGTGCTAAAGATACGGCAATTTAACTGCCGTACTTTTAGAACCGAGTGCTAAGGATACAGCTTACGCCTATACATCAACATCTACATGCAGAAAAGCTCACGTACTTTTAGAAACGAGTGCTAAAGATACGGCAATTTAACTGCCGTACTTCTAGAACCGAGCGCTAAAGATACGGCTCACGTATGAAAATCATGCGCATATTGACTGCCGTACCTTTAGACAAGTGATACTAAAAATACAACTCACGTAACCGGAAATAATAGCATGCGCATGCGCAGAATGAGTGCCGTACTTTTAGAATGGAGGTCTAAACGTACGGCTCACGTACGTGTAGCCACTGCCCTGTCTATAACTATTTCGTAATATTGTTAACAGTATTTTACTCTGTGGATCAAATAGTTATAAAAACAACACACAGCAATCTTTGGCAACGTCCTACCGTTTGTCTCGTGCCACGAATGGCCGAAATGTCTTCATTATAATGACTCTGTCCGCAATCTACCGACTTCGCGCTAGGCCGTCTGGCCTTCTTCAGTTTGAAATCGAACGTTACGCGCCGAAATGACTCACGGGTAATAACATTATGGGATGCGGTAGCGGCGCCGCCGGATTCATAACAATATGCTTAGCTGAATGTTTCGGTATAAAATAATACAGTAGCATCGTTTTAGTTTACAACATACTGACATATATATGTATATGTAACATCCACCACATGTATACATAACAAAAAAATACATACATGTTTCTAAAACAATGGTTAAAAGTTTCCACAGAATTCTATAGAATATTCTATAGTTTTCTGTAGAATCCTACAACAAAAACAATAGGTTCTCTAAAATATATAGGATTGTATAGAATATTCTATAGTTTTCTATAAAATCCTACAAAAAACTATAGGTTCTCTAAAAACTATAGGATTGTATAGAATATTTTATAATTGTCTATAAAATCCTACAAAAAACTATAGGTTCTCTAAAAACTATAGGATTCTATAGAAAATGTTATAGTTTTCTGTAGAATCCTACACAAAACTATAGGTTCTCTAAAAAACTATAGGTTTCTATAGAATATTCTATAGTTTTCTATAAAATCCTACAAAAAACTATAGGTTCTCTAAAAACTATAGAATTCTATAAAATATTACATAGTTTTATACAGATTCCTACAAAAAAACCTATAGGTTGTCTTAAACTATAGGATTCTATAGATTATCCTATAGTTTTCTATATATTCCTACAAAAAACCTATAGGTTGCCTAAAAACTATAGGATTCTATAGAATATTCTATAGTTTTCTATAGAATCCTACACAAAACTATAGGTTCTTTAAAAACTATAGCATATTCTATAGAATTCTATAAAATATTCTATAGAATTCTGTAGGAAATTAAGATTTCCATAGCCAATTTATAGTTTTCTATATAATACTATAGAATACTATAGAAAAACTATATAATACTATAGAATACTACAGAATACTATAGGAAATTGATAGTTTTCTATATAATTTTTTGCTAAGGGGAACCTCATGAAGAAAGCGATGAAAGGTGGCTGTAACGTCCAAATGGCGTTGGTGAACTTTACAAACACTGTGCACAGCTGTTGTTCGGTCGTCGATGCTGAACACTGCTCTCGATTCAGCGCAGCATGCTGATACCAGAGATTGCTACTAATGTGTCTCGATCGCGACAGGAAAGCTAGCAAGGATGCTCAAATAGCACACTACAATTTCAGGTCAGAACAAAACTTGAAACCGATAACACCGGGTGATGCTATACGTATGAAGTTGCCAGGTACATGGACGCTTGGCGAATGCACGTAGAAGCTCTCAAACCAGTCGTACGTCATTCTATTTGAAGGCCGTGTGTACAGACGCAACCGCCGAGCTCTACGTATGGTAGACGAGTGCCCACCGCTTCCAGAGAGTGAGTCCTTGGAAGACAGTTCGACTCCTCTGCCTCGTGCAGACAGGACGATGCCGATTGATGATTTTGTGCTGACGCAAGACACACCGCCGAGAAAAAACCTGCGTTGATGCAAAACACATCATCGCCACGTGTGGACTTGACGCCTGTGCGCAGAAGCACATGTGCCCGAAAGCTGCATGCATACTTGGCAGATTATCAATAGACTCGACTAGATAGGTTATCTTTAAGAACTAGAGTTGTGATTGACTTTCGCTTTTATAAAAGGAAAGGGATGTAGCGTAATATACGGTATGGAGTCGGAGACCCAGTGTAGACGAGTGGCTATTTTGTGAACTGTAGATTATGTTATTGATGGGTCGAGTTGGTCTGACAGCATGGTCGAGTGAAATGTGAACCGGTATTGTATGACAAGCAGAACAATAAAGCCTTTCATACCTTTGTTTATTGTAAGAATATGAACAATGAAACAAGCAAACGTAAAATTGGTAGCGTTTTTTATGTTATGCTGTAAAGACACATGTCCTCAAATAGGGCGAATATGTGACCAACGCACCGTTTGCGCTTGAAACAAATTGGTCAGCGAGTTAATTCACCATGAATGAAGTGCAGTCGTGCTGAATGTCTTGCTGGCCTAATTGGTATTGCCGTCGACCGTCAACAGAATGGAGTAGCCCCGCCTATATGCCTACCGCTTGAATATTCTCTGGTCTAATTCCGGTAACTATGCACACTATCTTTTATATATCCAAACTATCATTATTCGCTTGCTTAACTCATAAGACATAACTGTCAAGTGAATCACATTGGTCCTCCGTGTATTTCTAACCTGCACTGTGCAGTCTTAGCTGCCTCGTTATCCAAACTAAAACAACATTTACTGCCGAGAGAGTGACTCATGTCATGCACATATACGCATTCTCTATTCAGTGCCACGGGGACGAAATTCGTATTGGGGGGTCTACCGTAAAATTTCGCCGCCATGCCCGCCGCATATCTTCACATCTTCCTTCACCTTGTCACTTGTGGCTGTCTCGGTTGGTTCGACTGTGACATCGGAAGGCGGTGGGGGGGGGGGTGCTTTGGAAATTTGTTTCGCCGCCTATTACTGAGAGGGGAGCAGAAAACCATGTCTGCCCTCCAATTGCACAACTCTTTCAGTCAACAAAAATACACATTAATCGTCTCATAAAATGTATATTTCCACCCGGCACTGACTCTCGCCACAAAAACAAATATGGCAGAACCATGACTGCCCCGTTCCCTGCCTCCCTGTTCCCGAGCCTATGTCTCTATTATTATCCAACACGTCATTTGCAAATGAAAAACTGTTTAATCGATTCTCATCCAGCCCCTCCAGATAGTGATTCTGAATATCATAAAAGTAGCGCTCTGTTTCATACTAAATAAAAGCAGTGGCATTAAATAAAATTATCGTGCTCAGTCTAAACAGTCAGTTTAAATAAAAAAATCGACGAAATTAAGATAAAACTAGATATATTTAAAAGCAGTGGTTGTGAGATCAGTGCTCTATGTTTACAAGAAACGTGGCTCGATGATGAAGTTGATACCTCATTAAGCCACAATAAAATTTAGTTGTGTTTCCCGTGACATTGATTTTTAAAATAGGGTAGGTAATTAGGAAACAAAAATTGTTTTTAAACATTTTATTGCGACAAAAATAGGGTAGGTAGACCTATTGTAATATTTTATTTTTGTCAGTTTATAAAAAATTCTGGTAGTCTATAAAATAGTATATGTTATAATTTGCACTGCTGGGGTTAATATGAAATGGATACATTTGAATGAAAGTAGGAGGTACTGTTATGCGTATCTTAATGTGATAAAGAAAACACTGTCATCATGCTAAAAATACACTTGTCTGATTAATTTAACATGAAATATCAATAGAAACTATAGCATCTAGTTAAACTATGCAACCCACCGTTTACTTTAATAGGAACAAAACAAGCTGTAACACACTGCACATTTAAATGGTCCTTTATCAATGCGAGTTACAGAGTAAGGAATTGTACATTTAAATGGTCTTTCATCAATGTGTGTTACAGTTACTGCCAAAATTTACGATATATTAAAGAAATCAATCCCACAGGCCATGCACTATGCAAGCTCTGTGTCAATAATTATTTTTGTTCAACCATTTTAGCTAGCACCATATATGACCGAACTACAAAACCCAGACTATAATATTTTATCACTTTGAGCGAGCGTAACATAGGCTGTTGTTATTCCTTCGAGTTTTGCGTTCGAAACCGGAATCTGTACTCGTATGCGTGTTCTAACGATGTGACAAGTATATTAATTAACAACAGATGTTCAATGCGCTTGGCGGACAACCAGACAACGATCACGAATAGGTTTATGTTAGCGCCTTCCGTCCGCGTCCCTGTTTACGTCGGTTGACACGAGGTAGCACTAGCAGGGCCAGGGGCGTCATGACACTTCGCAACGATTTACGCGGAAATCCATCCAATACTAGGGATGATCGCGGAATGTCCGTTCCAAAAGGTCAATTCTTGTTACTTTTCAGGACTTTTGCTATGATTATCTGTATTTTCAGCATGTTGAATGATCGTTGTAATAGTCTTTTGCCAGAATATAATATAATGTTAAAAGAAAAGTTTTTGATCAGAAGCAAGGCCAAGGCCGGGTCGCAGGGAAATACTAGGGACGGTCGGGTTACCGGAAACACATGAATTATTTTATTTGGCCTTATTGCAAATAGATGGCTATAAAGCAATATGCCAAGGTAAAATGTGTAGTGCACATGCCGGCCTAGTTATCTATCTTAGTAACACATACAACTACAAATCATTAGATATCTATACTAATTCTGACATATGGGAAGGTCAATTTATTGAAATATCATGTTATGCTATGAAGAAAAAAAAAAATCTTGAAAATATATACATACCACCTAGAGATAAACCTGAGGCTGAGAACTACCAAGCATCTACAGACGAATTTGCATCTAAATTAGCAGATTTACAAAAATGTAAAAATGACATCATAACTGCGGGTGATTACAATATTAATTTGCTGAAAATTAATGAAAAAAACATACAAGACTATTTCGATACAATAACTTCACTTGGTATCTTCCCTAAAATCACTCTGCCAACAAGACTGTCAGAATACCACGGAACACTTATTGATAATTGTTTATGTAATCTGTCTTACGGATTCTTCAAATCCTCAGCCAATCCTCTTATAAGCAATATTTCTGATAAATTTCCTTATTTCTTTGTGTGGACTATCTCGAAACTTTTAATGCTATACAAAGATTGATACAAATAAAGCAGCATAATCCTGATTCACTCAATACATTTTAAATTGAAATAGTTTAATACAAAACTCTAAATATTTATGATAAACTTAACAAGGATACTTATGCAGATCCCAATAAAACTATGATGTCCTTGATAAATTTGTTATTACTTCTATGGAAAAGATCTTGCCTATTAAAATAATAACATTTAATCAATATAAACATAAAAAACACCTTCAATTACTCAGGGCATTGTTCGGTCAATTAAGTTTAGAAATAAATAGTATGCAGGAATAAAACAGACTTCGGTAATTACGGATCAATACCGTAAACATAAAACTAATTTGCATACTTATAACATAATTCTGAAAAGAAATATTCGATTGGTTAAACAAATGCATTATCACACCAGTTTTGAAAAGCATAAATATAAAAAGATGTGGTGCTTAATTAAAGAAATGATTCAGAAAAACCCAAAGAAAGAACAATTTCCGGATTCGTTCAAACCTCACTGGTCCAACTCTAGCCTCTAAGTTAATTACAACTGATGGTAAATCATTTACAGATTATTTGAAAAACCCAACACTTCACACCTTTCAGTTTTAAACCAATCGAAGTAGATACTGCTGTCAGTATAATTGATCTCTTACCTCCAAAACCACGTTGCGGTTTATATTAAAATTGATCAAACATATCAGCAAAGCAGTCACCTTAATTATAAATCAATCCATGACTGGTATATTTCCAAACAAATTAAAAATTGCTAAAGGTATTCTTATTTTCAAAAAGGTGATCATTCTAACCTTGACAATTGTCCAATTTCAATCTTGCCAGCTATTTCAAAAACATGTCAAATGATGATCAAATACACGAAAACAAGTCTTGGCCCAAAACACACAGCCAGTTTCCAGTTTGCCATTTGTTTATAAGGTCTTGGTAAACGTAACAGCCAAATGGCCGCCGTCTCACATCTGACAACAGCTTCCTTGAGCATCTGCAGCTAGCATACAAGCCCTTGCAAAACATTATGACTGTCTGAGACAATGTAGCACAATACCAAGAGTTCTCTTTTAGACTCCGGAGGTATCATTATAATCTTCAAGGATTCGTATGCTGCATCCTTTCTACTAAAGACTATGAATGACCATCTGAGCTTTGCCCTTGGGGTCGTTCACAGTTTTCGAAATTTACCTATTTAAACAGAGCATACTAATTGTCAGACCTTCCTCTCTTTCGTTGACAATTGTGAACAACCCCATGCATGACTAAGTTCATAAACACATTTCAGATCTTACCCAAATGCATCCAGATTGGTGCAGACAGAAGAAGAATGTATTCCATAAGGTCATGTGCTAGGTCCTATGCTAGTCCATATGTAAAAGAGTACCGTTTGGGGAAACTAGTTCAGCTTGCTTTGAAATCGTGATGTACATAAAAAATGAGACTGTCAAAATACTTTAATGGCACTGCGAAAAATCCCCTTTCCACTCCGTGTCTCCAGCACTACCACTTCCACACCAAACATTCCCCAACACCGAAATTATATACAATTCCAGGACGAAATTGCTACATGCCTGAACGCATGTTAAAATGACACTGAATACCATTGACCAGGACATTACAATGACATTCTGTTGAATATCATTAGTTTACAAATGACCAACATGTATATTATACACGACCTTCTATCTTCATATTGTGACACGTGGCACGCTATTCAGACTTCATCAAATAAGCCAGATACGTTTATCGTTGCAAAAATAAACACCAACATTCTTTAACTAACATAGTTGGTGCAACATTCCAAATTCACCATGACGTACGCCGTTATATTTAATTATAAAAAAAACAGTTACACTTCAAGGATGATATCAAAAATACTGGAAATTTCTGTGATGTTTTGTTTTCTAATAGTGGTAAATTTAATCACATTTCATAAGTTTAAGGGGAAAAGTTGCAAAACTGAGAAAACATTCGATTTCGACAATTTTATTTGCCCCATTTGTGGCCTTGTTTAGAATACCATAGAATGTGTAAAGGTGCTATTAGTAACTGATTGTTCTAACAGTATATAAAAGAACGATGCCAAACACATTTTATTAATAACATACATGTATTTTTCAACACAGAAATAATGGACCTCCAAAACAAGTCAAAATCAACATTAATCAATCATTTGGAATCATTTAAAGATAACTGAAACGTTACTGTACACCTAGTGATCGGCTAAAACAATGAACCAATAAATTAACCCATAGCAAATATACAATTAAAATGTGCAATTGGTAGTCTAATTAATACGCAAAAGTCACACGTGCAAGATAGACACAGACCTCCTCGAATGCTTGGTCAAAGACACTGCATCATCAAACTCAACATTCATAATACGACGGTAATTTATTCTACGCAGCATTTCATATTGTAGTGTAACAAACTCCACGGTACTCTTGTATGAAAAGCGAAATTGCGGATGACCTTTTCATATGGTGCTGTTACAAACGTGTATGTGCAGATACGCACTAAAATGCTGCAGTCAACTTATTTACTTCATAAATGTTCAACTAGTTATCACACATTGTGTCTTGTAATAAATAAACAAATATATTAATTTCCCACTTGCCTTTGTTGAATTCTCCTACCACAAAATTGATTGAAATATGTGTTAACATAAATTTACAAAATGAACAGATGAGGCAATGTTGTCAGTGTATTAAAAATCGACCAGACTGGAAAGATAATGTGGAATGTTTGTGAATAATAATTGTATAGTGCCGTTTGCCAATCAATAACTCTTCGCAAACACTAGGTTGCATTATGAAACAATACCACTTGTCTTGTTTGATTTGACCTATCCAAACACTTTCACAAAGGATATATACCATCATAGGCTAGATACATAAACATAATACAAAATTATTCATGTCCGGCTCATTGTGTAGACCAGAACACATACACAAAAGGGAAATATGCATAGAACGAGACAACATACAATTTATAAGTGTAAGAAAATATTGTGGGAATTTAAAGGCATGCCAAGCCACCAATAATGGGACCCTTATGGACGGACGTTGTTTCCCTCGGATGTATTACAATTGAAATAACAGCAGCACTAACTACCGTCCTTGACTGTTGTGAAATGCGTAAATTATCTGGTGTTCAAATTTATATAAACTGAATACCACATTAACCACGGAAATCGTTCGGGTCAGTATGGTAGATTAATGTTGGTAGAACTATTTTTAAGGAAAACATGTATTTATCCTGTCTTGCCGTGGGTGGAAAATACTGGAAATACATACATACGATATCACCATGACTGACGTACTGTATTGTGTGTATTATGGTTTGACGATGCAACATGTGTTTCTGATTGAATGAGAAACGTCATGGTATGACATGTATCGTCACATGACGGGTGTCCTAACGTGAGAGACGTCGTGACATGACATGACTGATGTCATGATGTGAGAGATGCTGTGACATGTTCCGTGTCATTACGTGAGAGATGTTGTGACACGACAGATGTCATGACGTGGTGACAGAGGGGGGCAGGTGATGGTCGGCCTAGTGAGGTGGGTTTAACTCCAGCTGCAGCACCCTGGTCGGGGGAATCTCCAACTCCTGGTTCACCTGTAACAAAAACCGAAAATTTGATCAATTTCTAGATCGCACGCCCGCACACATGCACGCACTAGTACTTACAGCTAGCAGATGATAACACAAGGTACAGAGAACTCTAGAATCAGGAAAATGTTAGGTCTTAGTAACTGTATCCAATGTTCCTTATATCCAAAAAACAGTCCAGGCCCGAAAGTTGATCCTTACAACTGGATGCTCTTTATGTCACAAATTCTTACAAGTCTTACTGGACTGAAGATAATGCTGATTTACCCACACAGAAAGACAGACATACAGACCGACGGACAGATCATCATGTATTTGACGTTAAAATATAAATACTTATCGTAAAATGTAAACAATTCAAATAAGGGGCCGGCAGACCCCATTAAGGCTAAGGATTAATCACTCTAAAATTAATGATTACGTACAAATAATTGCATACATAACAATGTAGAAACTAACAAAATATACACGATGTAAAAGAAAGAACACACATGACGAAATAAATCGTTTAGTAAAAATGGTATATTATGCAAGGTGTAATGAAGTAATCATTCGTGTTTCTTGTGAGACACTGACCCGTGAGTTGACATACTGATGTAGCAACATCCTCAGCTCAGCGTTCTGCTGTCTCAAGGCGTCTGTCTCAGTGATGAGAGTACCTCGGGAGGTGACCAGCTCACTGAACATACACAACACCACTGGTCAAGACTCAAGACATGTTGGTCATTCATCGACGGTTATTGCATGTGTTTGTTTACAAGTATTTTACATACCTGTTAACAAGGTGTTTTAGTGTCTGTGTTGTTGCATAAACTGTCTGTTAAAACTTTATATATGTAAGATAACGCATATATATATACATATATATTTTATAGTCATAGTCCTGATACACACAATAGTAATCTCCCAATAAATCTAACAAAACTCCACAGTGCTGCCCCTTAGTGAATGGCTGACCAGATAATGTGTCCACTGCAAAAGGTAAATAACTACATTTGTAGGCTTTTTCATACAACACCAACTGCTAGACCAGAGGCAAATGGTTCAAGGAAGCAAATGAACATTAAAAAAGACGACTGTACTTCGGTACCTGGGATGAGGTGCACTTATAATGCCCCAAGTTAATGTGTTAATGTATAGTTGACAGATGTATACTGACTTGTACTTCTCCAGTCCCTCAACAAGAGCGTCCCACACCTTCTCCGTCTTGTCAGAGAGCACCGCGGGATACCCGGCCCAGTAGGTGGCGTCCTCGGTGTTGTCTCTGTCGTCCAACATCGCGATTGAGAACTGGGTGTGCTTCATGTTCGCCCTACAGCCAACGCCAGACAACTTCAGTGACAAACATCAAGTGTGCTGAGACTAGGGGTGTGACATCACCCTGATGTCATATCCCCTAGGTGCTGCCATCACACCTTATTTTGGAACTATTTCCTATTTATTTCAGAAACGAAACTGACTATAGTCAGGTGATGTACATTAAAATCTTATCACACTTTAGTATGTGTTATATAATTTGTGTGGTGATACAATGGTCCATTATGATTGTTCAATGAGTTAACAAGATTGCCATCAAGAGCAGAAACCCCAGACGGCAAGTGGATAAGAAAGATTTTGATTTATCGAGAATCACATATTTTTATCTATATGAAACTAACCGTTTGATGTATTCAGTGATTTCGTTTTTTAACAGATTTATGCTGCTGGCATTTAATACAATAGTAGACAATGTATCGCTTTCATATAAAGTCCTATGTGAGAATGAATACTCTCTAGTATTTAATCTGCACTGATCCTCCACTAATGTTACTTCCTGTCCTCTATTCTATCAATATTTTCATAATCAGTCAACATGTTATCTTTAGGGTTGCTAAACCACCTTCTTTTAAGTGTTTCTTATAACTACGATAACAAATGTAGCAGTTAACTATAATAATATCGTATGTTTGATATTTAAAAAAATTACCCTGTTCATCCTTCTTTAATTTAGTTTACTTCAAACAAATTGTTATCATTGTATAAAGTAATAAATGTTGATAAACTGTCAAAATAAATTGTTACAGCAAAATCTGATCTGAAATACTAATAATTAGTTATTACTTCAAAACGTTAACTTAACAAACTCTTACTCTTAATTAAAAGTGTAGTATGGTTATGGTAGATAGTTACACCTTACAGCAAATATTTGCTATATTTATATAGAGTATACGTTAAGGACTCCATATGTAAGGAACATTCACTTAAAAAGAACAAATATGAGATCACCCTAATTCTGGCCTGCACCACATTAGGTACCCACATATACAAATATATGTATATATATCATTGGTTATAATTTTTTTTTTTAAATGCTAAATATTACTGTTTTCAACATTATATCTGCATGTATATTCTGGAAATATGGAAAGATAGATGATTTTGCTGACTGATTCCGTCGGTAACCCACTTTCGACATTTTGAGGG
>JAHLWY010001054.1:0-30781 GCA_020002185.1 Paraescarpia echinospica
TTCATTAATTATGTCCTATTCACATTTAGAAAAAACATACTTTCACATGCTAGTGCCAAAAGTATTACCTACTAGAATATTTCAGTGGTCAGTATATGGTGGATATTTCTATGTATGCCTATTGACAAAAACATTCAGTACAATGTAACCAGTGTTTTCTAATGATGCTAAACATATCACAGTCCTGCCTACCCCGAGTGGATATTGACCCAGTTGGATCTACTTCCAGGTCACGACATTGACCCGACCCACATTGGCTTCCCGCGACTGACAGTGTCGGAAGAGAACCAGCCATTCCTGGTGGCCTATTTCAAGTATGAGGCAAAGGTGCGAAGTAGAAGGTCGTCCCGACGGCAGACCAAGGTCGATGTGTCATACAGCGATGACCCTGGAGCTTACGGATGGGCATATCCGGGTAATTGACTTTATCTGTGATGAAGACGGCTAAGGATAGGTGTTAAGAGGCTGAAAACAGAATTGCTCATTAAACAGAAATGTTTCGATGCAAATGTAATTTTATAGGTTTGCAATATGAATGTACATCTAAATATTAATCATTCAATAGCAACAAGCCAAGGGCAGCAGTTATCAACATTACAGTGTTTTTAAAACTTGTTCCCACTGTGGCTCCCTCTGGTGTGGTTCACCATGCAAATCTCTCAGGCAGGAGAAGGGCCCTCCAGACAAGTACAGCATATCAAAAATGTAAGTAAATAATTCCAAATGGTTATTGTTGTATAACTGATATTTTCTAGAATACATCACTTATTGGTAGATCAGAGGCCATTAATATAAGGTAACGAATGTACACAGAAAGAGGTGGAGATGTACTTACAATTATCCAAAGTTAGCATATATATATATAATATTATGTGTGTGTGTGTGCACACGTTCAGTTGTATTTGCTATCAAGCTAGACTAGTGAATGGAATCATCGATGGACTCTTTATCTCGCTGTAGCCGACAGATACAACCGCATGGCATGTCGACGGAGGGCACTCTATGTCAGCTTCCGAGACCTTGGGTGGCAGGTAAGGTCAACCGGCGGGTGTGAGGCCTTGTGTTGCTACAGTTAAAATGGTTGCAATGCGACTAGTATGTGTGACGGAATTCACGAGGCTGGTTACTCTTTTTAGGGGGAAACGAAAGGCAGTTATTACACCTAAAATTTCTGATACAAACTAACCAGTCACAACTACAATCAACAGTATCAATATCAGTTGTTTTGATACCAGACTCCACCGCTACCTCTGAATTCTATAAACACCCTTCCTCCCTTTGAACACCCCTAACTTCTCTCTTTCTTGTTGTCATAGATTACCCCCCAAAATTACAAAATCTTCAACCAAATGAAGTTGGTCATCAAATAGAAAAAGAAGAATATAACTGTACTCTGAATATGTTCTCAAAGTGTGATATTCTAGAGAAATCTCATAGTTCCCAACGGCTGACACATTGCGACATGCCACGATGATTGACATCAAGCTGTGACACATGGAATTCTCAGCTCTGATGCGCAGAATGCTCATTTTGTTTGACTACAAATAACCCAGCCCTTGGTTTCTCGTATCCTGTTTTCTTCAGATACATCTGGGTTTTTTTTATTTATAGTGTTACTTTTTTCTTTGGTTACTGGTATTCTGTGTTTAGCTATTGTTGCTGTTTTCACTTTTACAATTGTCATTTGTATTACTTTTAACTATGACATGTTATTATCTGTGTTATCAATACTTCTATGATGACTCCTAATAATAATATTATGGTTACTTGTTTGTTTATTTGTATATTTTTGAAATTCATGTATTTTAGTAATTTATTATATATTTTGTTAATCTTACTAAAACAAACAGTTTTTCTTAAACTTTTCTTATGATTCCATGTATGTTTTATAATGTATGTGTACACCTAAGACCAGACTGGTCCCAGATATATATATATATATGGCATTGTACAATTTAGTAAATTGTTAGCATTAATTACTTTTTACTATTTCCCCAGGATTGGATTATCGCCCCCGAGGGCTACGCAGCCTTCTATTGCTTCGGCGAGTGTTCCTTCCCCTTGAACGCCCACATGAATGCAACGAACCACGCTATCGTGCAGACCCTAGTACATCTCATGAACCCACAGATGGCCCCGAAGCCTTGCTGTGCCCCCACCAAACTGTCTGCCATCTCCGTACTCTACTTCGACGACAACTCAAATGTCATCCTCAAGAAATACAGAAACATGGTCGTGCGTGCCTGCGGGTGTCATTAGGCAGTTCTCTGGATATGCAGATTCGCAGAGAATGATCAAATTGTGTCTCCGGACTCTATTGTGATATTTTCTTGTTATGTTTCAACAGCTGTGGAATGACATCTTTCACGACGGCACAGCGGATACAGTGCACGTGTGCGCAAGGCGTATTCGTAGTGGAATTTTACGTGCAGGATTGAAGTCTTGTGTAAAAGAGATCTGATTAGAAGTGTATCCTGTACACAGTCAGACGGTGGCACCTGCAGATAAATTTAACAGGTATTTGTGCGATTGTCCATATCTAATGGATGTCACAACAATTTAGATAATCTGCTGCAAAGTACGAGTAAAAAAAGGGCGGCAGAAATCATCTGAGTGCAAAGTGTCGAGCCTATGTAGATTGGTGGATAGACAAAGTGCTAACGAACAGCATGGAACACGTGGTCAAGGTGTTCATTTGACTGTGATGGTGCACCACCTTTCTACAAAATAACTTGTTATTATTATCAGTACTGTCTGTCTGTGTGTATTGTCTGTAGAGTGTCGGTTGTGTTTATAGAAGTGCAACATCCACCCAAGTTCGTCATACAGTCCCTGTGATGGTATCAGAGGAAATCGATGATGCAAATCAAGAAACGTGACCTCATATTAGGATGTATAGATCAACACACACCAAATTGGTACCGAGGGTGACCAACAACTCGGACCAACGCTACTGTGTGTATAGCCATTGCAGGCAGCGGCAGCTGTGTGGCAGATTGCCAGTATCTTTGATACTTACATTAACATCACACAACGAACTTGATGTGCAGCACAAACTACTGGCGTCCTATGCAACTTGAACAATGAGCTTCATAACTGTTGAGCTCGCTGTGTTATGTATGCATTAGAATTATTGAGGTCGACATGTATATTATAGCTAGGTTTCATCAGGTTACAATTTAACATTGCAGAGATTGCATTCTGCTGAAAATACCATCACATTACAGCCACTTAGTTATCATTGGGGTTTAGTCGCTAATTTTTAATTTACCTTTGGTGTCATAAAATATTTGTAATTATACCACAACTTGTTTAGTTGTACACAAGATGCATTATAATGTATATATATATATTATTATGTTTACAGTATAACATGTAAAATGTATGTATAAATCAACGCAAATAAAATCAATGCAGAATGTGGTATTTTGCGAAAGAATAGATTTAGATCTGTCATACGTGGTCCAAAACAAAATCTCTCCTTGGTCTAAGTGAATAAAACCTGGCAAATTATACTACAGTATGTTACACCAGCACCATTTATGGTGACAGTGTGTAGTTTATTTTAGTATGACACGTCGTGACCTGTGCATGTTGCGGATGGTGTAATGTAAGTTAGATTGTAGATCAGTATGCACAGCCCATGATATTCCATGATACTTTTTAGTATATGTATGTACTATCTTTTGAAATAAGACTGTTTTATGGCAGTTGTTGCATCTTGTGAAGTATGTTCTAATCCAATTAGCAAATCGTTTGTGTGTGCTTGCAATTATTTATTGTCAGTGTAAGATAAATCTGTTCTTGGACCATATTGTAATGATATCACATCGGAAGCAAATTTACAACCATGAGATATTTCACAGTAAGCAAACAGACGAGATGGAATTAATAATACATGGAAATCCGCTAGTGCCTTGACTTTACCCTTGTACATTGCATATCAGTAATCAGGGTTAATTACATTTTGTTGTGCTATATTAAATAAAAAGTACGTTTTCATGAATATAATATACTCCTGTACCTGATGACCAACCCATCTATGTCGCTTTTTATCATGCTATCTTGGCTATTATCTTGATATAAAAAATGGCTATCTAATCTGCTAGCCCTTATAGGCTATATCTCTTCTTCTAAGCCACACGTGGAGCTGATTTTGATGGCTGACCTACAAATTTGGGGAATGGAATTTGTAATACAAAATATTCAAATTAGGTGCTATGAGAAATTACTTTCATAATAATTAAAATGTAGCAGTAATTATTAAAATTAAATGTACTGTGGTATATTTAATTAATAAACCCTTTGTTGTTGTTGATATTAAATTTAATAACCTATTTTTGGTGTATATATTTGTATTAAAAGTAATTTTATTGACATGACAGAGGTATTGTATGGGGCAATCAATTATGGTCTAACCCCATTCTTAAGAAGACGTGTGTTGATGTAGTACAAGTGCATATGTATAGTACATAGTAGAAGAAGCCGCTTGGCGAGTGTAGGTGACTGTTTTCATGGTTATTTGGAGGTTCGGGGCTAAAATGCAAAAGCCAAAATTGCCCATAGACGGCAACACCGGTTACCACTGTCCACCACCCACACTTAGCATACGTTGTCGCACTACTCGGCTCACGGACAACTCGGTCCGGGCCGACTTGTCTCGGGACAACTTGGGCCCCCATCCTGAGACAATTCGGCCCCCGCTTAGAGACAGGTCAGCTCGATAAAAAATGATATGACGAAGACTACAGGACAGGTGAATTCGGCCCACAACTCTGATGAAATCGGCCCATACGATTGTACATACGTGACTAACATGTAACTAAAATTTGGACATTACTCTGTTCAACTGACTAATAGCACACATAATTCAATTATTAATACAATTAACAGATGAATAAGTAAATTAAATATAAATAACTGATAACGGGCAATTATTTGTTTTAAGCACAAAGATCGAACTAATTAACTATTTAAGACACCGGCGGATGGTTTTTGATATGTTTGCGAGTGACAAAGCATATTGGACTTCAGCAGTATATCTAACTAAACTGGCTTCCTCCCATGATGAGTATACGAATAACAAGTGCTCGAGATCAGAGTCGGTGGTTAATGAGCAGATCTTCGAGTGTCACTTTTGTAGAAGCCATGTTCAAAACGTAGTAAGCCTTGTGCAGTAAGACTCGTTGACCACACAAATCACCCTTTTAATATTATATATAACGCAGTCGTTAGTATACAGCTTAGACCAGGCAAATCTTGACAATACGTCACATTACTTTATATATTGATGACGTTTTAATTTATGAGTATACCAATATTAATGTGACCATCTAGCGGATAACATTCAAAAGGCGGTTCTGGGCAAGACTGCCACCTGGGGTAAGAACACATTTAAATTTTACATAGGCGGCCATTATAACGTTTCCTTCATTTCCTGCTAAATTTGACGAACAATTTCTTGATACTTTCACAGCATATTTCACGTCCATTGACACAAGTGCTGTGGAAAACTCGTAAAATTCTCATACCTCAGTTTTCAGAAAAACCCACCCAAACCTGACATCCCTCAATTTCGCCCCAATCTGGTGACGGATTTTGAAATATTGGTGCGTTCTGTAAAATAGCCACTGTGCGAATACGCGAGCGACTAGCGTATGTTTATTGCTACCTCGTGAAAGACCTAATGCAGTAGTACATTCACTATTCACTGGACTGACATGTGTCATGCCAAAGTGCTCGAAAAAATTCACACATGACACCAAAACGGTATTTTCAAGGGCACTCTTTCGGTGGGTAATGGCGGACGAATCCTTAATGTGGTCTTACCCCAACTAGATCTCCTGAATCTTGCAAACCTTCACGAAAGTTAGATTTATATCAAGCTATACATGTAACTAGATTAACCACAAAGGGAAATTTACACTGTCTCAATAACAATTAAAATATGCGTCATCAAACTGTGCACACCTCCAAGCTAAACAGCGCCTTGAGTTGGTTTAAACATGCTTATTCGGTACTTTATATTACATACGACGTTTGCCTAGTATGAATGGAACTGAGCACAGCATACAGGCCAACACAGTATCTTACCGATATGGGAATACAATATATAGAATATTAAAGAAACATTTTTTTTTTTTTTTTTCATAAAATGTTTTTGCTAAAAATACACAAAATCATTATTTTAAGTAGCATTTTATTGGACATGCACGTTGCAAATCTTCACGAATTTTTGTATAACGTAATGCCCACAAACTATGCTAAATAATATAATGCAATCATGAACTATATGTCACTCGTGTGCGACACCAGTATGTGTCAAAAGCACAAGCCAGGCATTTCAACGATATTCACAATATTGAAAGGCACAGAGGCGTCTTTTGATGGTAACTACAATTATATTGTAGATAACGGGCTAAAATGCTGGGTATAAATTGAGGTATATATATAATACATTATAAAACCAAAAATGGGGTTCCCAGTGGAACGTATATCTTGCGTCACACAAATTGTCATCCTAATCCCCCTTAAAATAACCATACTTTTACACAGGCGCAGATCTCTGCTTGATACAGAGTGTCCAAACATCGCCACACGTCAATTACTTAGCCACTATATATTTCACTGATATACACACATTATTGGAAACAAGAGATACTACTGGCAAATTAGTTAATTTCAGAAAGAAACAAACGTTTGACAAGGACATCCAAGACACGTGATAAAGGTTGTTGACAGTTGTGGCACCCAGTATCTCTCCAAGTACGTCAACAAGTCCATTGTCCTAACCATGTTTTATTCAAACATCGCCAACTTCTTACAAGGGTACTAACACACATTTGTGATGTTAAATATACGGATATAACGTACAAAATACCAGTGATAAAAACAGCTTCTTGTCAGAGTAGCTGACATCAGCGTACAGTTAGTTTAAGCTGCCTTGCCTTGTGCAAACTTCGGTATGATTCGGTTATATTACAGCTAAAAAGTACATGATCATTGACAACGATAGCATGCCAGTCCATGCACACAATTTCAACATATGACACTTCTCTTGGGTGACCAGTTTTAATTTTTATGGCTAAAAATGAACTAATTCGGATCATTGCGGTCGCTGCATATTTGGAGAGTCACACAAAAGTGCCGGACCAATAGCTGAGAAATTACGCTGACTGATCCGGAGCGCTAGCCACTTCGTATTTTATAAGGAAGCATGTACGCATGACGGACGCATGGGACGAAGTTCGGCGGCTCTGTCGTTGTTTTGATGGTTAGGTGAAAAAGTAAAAGATCGTCCCACGCCCCGCCCGTCTCCTGTTATTTTATGGGTCACTTTCACTTCTGGTCTCATCACAGGGAAATGAGAAAACAGCCTTTTATTGGTTAGTCTACTGACTTTTTCTACAACCGAAACTCTTAGGTGAGTGCGAAACACCAAAAAGGTGTGGTTTGCTTCCACTTAATTAAATGTTTCTTTTGGGAATCTTCATTGTGAACATAGAACATCAATAAATACAGTAGATCAACACAAATTATATATAACGGGCGCAGCGTGTGATTTCAACCAGGGGAGGGGGCAATTGAAATAGGTGCGATACATAACCCTGAAGACTGTATAAAAACTATTCATGGTTTACAATCAGCATGTTGCATTGTGGAGTAGCACAGCAGTAAGACCTCCAGACTCTCGACTGAGAAAATGCGGGTTCGAATCCTGTACGGCGGTGTTGAACCTTGGGCAAGTTCGTTTACTCTACATTGCTTCAGTTCACTCAGCTGTATGAACGAGTACCTGGCTATGGACAGTGGTGGATATTTGTGTACGAATAGTCTTCGCGCATTAATTGCAGCGTGGCTGAATGCTTCCCAGAGAAGTTGAGATGGTGCTCGATTGAACAGGTCTGCCAGGGAGTAAAGTGTAAAGCGCTTTGAGTACTGCGCTATATAAGAACTTACCTTTTGCATTGTGGTCACATATTTTGCAGACTACGACATATTTGTTGAAATAAAACATTTCATTGTCACAGACACATAATAATATTGCCGCAATAATAAACAGTTCAAGTCCATCATAACGTGACTTATCAGGTAGTTTTTATTTTAAAAAAATGTCTGTAATGCATACAACACACTTATGTATAGGAGCTAGCCGTTAACATGACGATGTCGATCTACCACTAGTGGCCGTGAAAGACAATGCTGCAGCCCAAACGCTCTTTGATTTAGATTTGCCTAACTCACTGCAGTGGCAAAGACACGCATAACAATGCGGTGTGACGTCACAACAAACATTCTGACCAATGAGTGGTATCTACCAAAACACCATGCTTTAAACTGGGCTTAAAGTAAAACAAATATACATGAACGATTTTGAAATATGTACACTTCAAGTTACCTCATTATGGTACAACTAACTGCATATACTTTAAAAATAGTCTAAGTTAATTAAACTACCATAACATTGATCACTTGTTAAATGGAATGGTGACATTGACCTTCAATGAATGCTGGACCACAGTACACCGCTGAGCAAGTACCAAATGTGACTCGTACACATGTTGTACCATCACGTACACACAGTAGAGCAATCAAGTGAGACAATGGGTGTATGGTCAATGTAATTATACAAATAAATAACGATGTTTACAGATATGAAATGATACCATATACATCATACACATAGAGAACATATAATGCTAAACAATACAAACAATTATTACTATATATACCCGGTACTAAAACATCTCATTTTCCTTGTAACATCGCAAATATTGATTGTAACATGTTCTGCTAATAGAGAAATTAATAGCTTGTTAACATCGCTTCTCAGTTACAGTATTTGTTTTATATATAAAAAAAACTATTCTAAATATTCCAAAGCAATGACGTTTTATGTTAAAATTTAACCGGTTATACAAATGTTGGAGTACGCGTAGTTTAGTAGCTGCATATTTACCATAAATTAGCAACATCTGCCATAGATA
The DNA here is from genome assembly GCA_020002185.1 of Paraescarpia echinospica. Lineage (NCBI taxonomy): Eukaryota > Metazoa > Annelida > Polychaeta > Sabellida > Siboglinidae > Paraescarpia > Paraescarpia echinospica. Next base: position 8,988 of record JAHLWY010001054.1, read on the forward strand.
GTAACCTCACACGGTAAACGTGAACGACACATGAAGACATAACACAGCATAGCAATAACGCACGAGACACAATAAATAGGCAGTTAAAACAAATCAAATATCATGCTAGAACATTGGGAATAGGCTTAAATTAAAAGTAATAGTTTAAGGATCACATAAACCACACTTCTTTTTCGTTCTACGCAATGATTTTTTCAACACAGCCTAACTTAAACCTAAGAACATAATCATCCCCCTAATGCATCCTTCAATGTTAAAACAGCAAGTGAAATACAGCTGTCATCAAATCGATGATATTTAGCATAAATTGGATCAAATGTGAAACAAGAAAACAACATGGATAATGTTCAGCCTACCCGTAACACGATCCAACAGTGAATGAGATCAGTGACCAAAAATACGCCACCAAAACACAAATTAAAACAAACCACTACACAGGTGCCAGTGATAAATTCAGCTCTGCACCGACTGGCTTTCTGCACACGATGCAGGAACCAGCTGGCAGGTTTTGTTGAAGTGCCTAAAATACAATGTCAAATAAAGTTATATATCGGAATGAAACTTTTATACACAGAACACGTTTTTATCTAGTGCTAATGACAAGACAACTTAAACATCTAAACAAAATAACTACAAATGAATAATTGACCTTTCTTTCCCGTGAGCGTTCATTAAGAGACAGCTAATTTACTGCCATGATAAATATGTACAATTAAATATATGTCGATTACGACTGTGTTTGGCTTTGTACATTCAGACACGTCAATCATACTACACAGTATATACATCAAACACAACAGTATCTAATAATAACAGTATTGTCTAAGTATGCAATCAGAAATAGCTAAGAATAAGGAATACAATACACTAACAGTAAGACATAAACTAAAATATACACAGCAAAATTACCTTCCATTTATGACAAAAAAGCATAAGCAGAGAGGTCAAGTGTAAGTGTGATTAGACGTAATGTTGTGACGTAATGGAGGTAGAAGTCTCGAGCAGGTGCCGCAGTGTCACGGTCAGTTGTGTTGACCAGACTAACAACAGAAGATAACACTTTACTGATTTATGTAGTTAACCCATCAAGTAGTTCTGCCATCATTGACTGCAATATGTATAAACGTGTGCACGCACGCATCACTCGTGCACACATGCGAATATGAAGACAATCCAAGTTGACTCCTTCATATAAAAATACTGATAACAAAAACATGTTTCTATAATTTAGATTAAATATATCATATATTAATATGTCTCTACCACGTAAACTAATATTAATATTTGATGAGACCAGTCCAGTTGTTTGAGATTTATAAAACACACTTTCTGGTCTGTTTTGACAGTTGTTGTTGACAAAGTGTGGACGATTTAGATACAATGTTTCTTTGTTTGAGCTGCGCTGACTTCGACTGTTGCTACAATGTGATACATTTAGGGCTGAGTTTACAAGAGTCAGTCTGACCTTGGGTCAATCCGTTGCACACAACACGAGGGTAAACATCATGGCTACCCAGTCTATAATGCCACAACTTAACTAACGACTGTCTAAATAAACACAAACACACAATACAGGAACATTTGTCACATCCGGCGACACTGCGACATAATTTAACGGCGTTTTCTGGAGTCGAACCCTTTCTGGGGCCTTCAGACCCATAAAGTCACTGCCCTGATATGACGTCGGTGTATCACAGGTTATAACCCCCGAGCAACAAGTGTCGGGTTCTCTTTGACAAAGCGGGGTAAACCGGGGAAAGGAGGGTGAATAACTAGGACTAAGTTAATTGATCTACTTACCAGCCATACTCTGTCACCAAACTCGTCCTCCAGATGACGGCAGGTGTCACGTGACAGAGAACAGCCGTAGAGACTGGAACATAATTAGTGACTGTCGTCGATTACACTCATTACAAGGCACAATTACAACAACACTAACTTTACGACAACAACTTCCGGTGTAATTATTTACCACCAATTACGCGTGGATTCGTAAAGAAACGTGGGCTTTGTAATTGTAACTTGACCACGAAACAGATCCACTTTTGGTGATCTTCTAAAAGATGACAAATTAGCAGTGCACCTGTCAAAGTTTATCACGTAGGTGTGTTTAGTTTAGTGACACATGAACTGACACACGTGTCTTGTCAATGTCAACACACATATATATATAAAAGGGCTTACTTACATGAGGGTTAACCCCTTCCGTGCCCTCAGCGTCTCTGTCACGTGACCATCTACAGACGATGTGAACTTGCCGCAACTTGTCTCAACATCTATAAATTGTAAACAAACCTTTGAGTTATAATTGTCGTCAAAACTTTGTTTATTTCGGCGGCTGTAAAAGTTAATTGTTTCAGATCGACGCAAACAACAAAACTAAAAAAAGTCATATAAAATGTCACTAAAGACAATAAACTGATTTGATGCGTCGAGTTGCACAAGTTTGCAATGTTTTGACGGGACATTTTTGTACAAAAGTTAAAAAGTAAACAACTGAGAAATAAACTTGATCAGCCACAACAAAGTGTCAGTTTCAGAGTGATCATATCGGGGTTATTTATGTTGGGGTAAAATGTAGTCAATTACATAACATAAGATAGAGGAATGCTACAAAGAAGTGTAAATTCTACTATTTAATCAAATTAGACGTGTACATCTCTTACCAGAAATGTGTCAACCCGGGACACGTGTCCCGGATTGTCCGACACACGTCCCAAATGTGTCATCTGTGAGGCAACACTGCCATCCTGTCAACAAGAAACATTTTCTTATTAATTGTGTCACGGCCCACGACAGACGCTCACATCAACATAAATTACTTGACAATGTCACATCTTTCAACTGTTGTGTGACATTGTTGTCACCAAAGCTTGTATTTACCCTAGTGCTTTAAGGTGTCTCAACGACTGAGGGCCGTGACGGAGATGTGTGACGGCGGCTCTCTCACCAAAGATGGCATTGAAGTGGAGACTGAAAGCAAGAAGTATAAATTATATGAGTGATTCACTACTGTAAATTATATCTCTGAATTAATACAACTCACACAGTATCTAATTCACGACTCGTTAATTACATCATATTATATGTAGGGGAAGTAGGGGCATGTCCGCGCCTCGAGGTGTGTCCGTACACCCAATTATTGACGCATTGCATAACATCTGGTTATTGGAAATGGAATCATGTCAAACAGTAGCATCTAACCCCCAAATCGACCATTTGCATGTTCTATTTAATTAGAGTTCCGTAAGTAAATAGTTATGAAATAAAACGTTGTTTTCGTAAAAACTTATGTAATTATACTCATATACTGTCATGTGTATTATATCAACAGTGAAGCGTGCATACGAATGTATAATTCCAAACTTCATTTTAACGGTGTTGTAATTGTGGAAATACAGCTTACTTTCATAAGCATTTTCGAACAATTCGGAAATGTTCACGTGTTGGATGCTTGGGGCATGACCGCACACGCCTGTGCAGACATACCCCACACACTGTGCAGACATGTCCCGTTTGTCGGCGGTTATATGTAACACAATGTAATACATTTAGATAGGTCAATTGCTTAGTGCGGGTATTACTGGAAAACGTCGATATTAGATACTACATGATGATTATTTATAATTACCGCACATAAATCATTCACTGCTGCAATGTGCATTAAACTGTATCATGTTGGCCTCACATTTTGCCATGTTGCATATCATTAGCCTATAGGTTAAATAACACTGCAACTGATCTAGGCTGATTGCTTCAGGTGCACAATGGTGAGACGTTATAGGAAGAAAACCAACAAACAGTCATGGAGTGATGAAAACATGCGACTGGCTATTGAGCTGTGGAACAAGGGGGGCGTTGGATATTGCCAGATTGCGAAAGAATTCAATGTGCCCTGGTCAACGCTGCGATATCGCATAAAGAATAAGAACAAAATCATAACCGGCGCTAAAAAATGTTTTGCAGGGGGGTTTAGAACCATCTTCTCTGAGGAACAAGAAGACGAACTGTGTTTGTACATCCTCTGTATGGAAGAGGTCTTATTTGGACTGAGCAGAGATGACATACGGCATGTCGCTTACCAGATGAAAACACAGGAAATGAATTCGTTATTCTCGAAAACGCCTAAAAGTGGTCTCATTTATGGTGCTACTACTTTTGGTTCTTGAGTTATTGCACAACCTTTCTCCGGACAGCGGCCATCTTGGGTTTGTCCTATATGACTGACACATAGGGGGCTCAGCTTGGCTCCCATGGAAAATTGAAATGTCACAGCCATATCTAACACTGGTCCAAAAATGATGATTGTGGAAAGATGTCAACAATTATAACGATTAAGCCCCCTGACTATAGGCCTGTTACAATCTATCAAGGCGGGTGGGATGCAGGAATTTGGGATGGGCTCAGCTCAAAATGAACTGCATTTTAAAAGGGGTAGGATCCAAGTGCTGCACATTTGGGGATGTGCCAATACGTGCTGAACCACAGAATTTCCAGCAAAAATTCTCCAATAACAACCACCCCAATCTTCCTATGTCAAGATCCGAGATATAAGGGAAGCATGCTGAACCCCTGAGGAATCTCCCGGATTTCAACAAAAAAGTTGGCAGGTATAAATTATATATTTTCCTTGTCATGTTGTAAGAACTTCTAGGGTCAGGTATGTTTAAAGTGTCAGACGAGTATCCAAAAATAAAAATAAATTATTCTAGTACGATTTAACCATGGGAGTAAAATATCATCTTTAGACACATCTGTCTGATTCACAGTGTGAACGTTGTTGTCTGTTTATTGCTCTCACACAGACTGCAATATTTACATTTGTCTTTGACGTGAATAATACAGACGGCGTATTGCACACAACAGTGTAATCCCCTTACTTGAACATGTAGTGCCATCAAACATATAACCATACGAGCATGTCGTACATTGATCAGCAATGGTGCAGTAATCACAGATGTCAGCACAAGCTGAAAGAAGAAGAACTTGACATTACACCCAGAATTGTATGTGGTTCACAGAAACACTGCGATGTTCAAGCAGCACTCGGATCCACTGCGACATACAGCAAGAAGGCTGCATGTTTATCTGCAAGGCAACCGGATAACATTTACATGTGTCCGCTGTAAAGCTCGTCTTTGTTCTGCAATGTAGAATATATTAAATGTGTGATATAGATTTCAATACGCATTTGCAGCACAGCATTTTAATTTTGTGAGTGCATTGTGCTATTCCGCTAACAATGTAGTTGTTTGTGTTGGACTCCCCATGATAATTTACGTGTAGGGAAGGACATCACTGCAAACTCAATACACCATTTTGTCTAGTGGTGTTGCACCACCAGCACAACGTACAACAAATAACTAATGTTGAAGTTGAACGTGTATTAATATCAAACACTGTAGTATGCAATACCTACCTTTACATGTCTTTAAAGTACTGTAATAAACTAAGGGTGACCTGCAAGAGTCATTGTCACACACGTTTGCCACAGAACACTTGGAGCAGTCAGCCGCACATTCTACAACAAGCAAATATACATCAGTTGAGCAGTCACAACAAGGAACAGTAGATGACACGGTCTCTCAAGACAGACATCAGCCATAGAGACAGGGAGAGGGGGGAGAGTGACACAGAGAAAGGAGACAAGGAGAGAGGGAGAGCGAGGCAGAGAGAGGGGAAGAACGATGGAGAGAGAGGGAGAGCGAGGAAGAGAAAGGAAGAGGGAGGCAGAGGGAGGGAGAAAAACAGAGGTGGAGAGAGACCGAGGGGGAGAGAGAGAGGAGGGGAGAGAGGGGAGAGAGAGAGAGGGATGGAGAATGATGGAGAGGAAGAGAGACAGACATACATAACATATAACATTCACATATTGCAGACATTTCATTACCATTTTTCTGGTAGATGTCTAATGATCATTCCACCTTGATCTGAGAAGTCTCGCAGGAATAACCCTATCATGTCGCCCCCTTACGCTAACATATCATAACACATATGTCACATTATTGTCAACTTTTGTGCAGTGGACTGCATGGAACAGTACACCAAGCCTTAGAGAGACGATGATCTCGCTGACTGCAGATCCGTAGTCCTTCACTCAGTTCACATGCAGTGCATTGAGCGAATTAATGTGCTCATCAGCAAGACATGTGGTTCTGCAACTACCAACAATGCAAGGCGTCAATTCTTCTCCAATGGCAGTCGTCAATGACCCAGGCTGCCCTCTATGAACATATCAAGAGGTACTTGTCCCAAGCCTCTTTCATCTGGAAGCAGTCAACCACTAGCCACCAGGCAATCGCTGTGTTTGGTCAATAGGGATGGTAACAAGATGATCGCAGCAAGCAATGGCTTCCTTTCTGGACCACTCTCGCCAACGCAAGTATGGCTTGTGCCCTCCTCCTACATGGTGGCTACATGAAACGTGCAAGGGCAATTGAAAGAACTGCAGGGCAGGCCTTCATTGCACGGCATTGTGCAAGAGCAAGGGTGGCTGCCTAAACAATGATGACAAAGATGCTAACAATTGAACCTCTACTAATGGATAGAAGGATGGTCGGATGATGGATGCTATTGTTTAGGAACTTTCATTGTAGGTTTCGTTTCGACCCATTGAAGCAATGATTCTGAACTATTTTAAAATTAAATGTTCACAATAACGGTTGAAACAAAATATCACTGAATTTGTGTATCTAACTGACATATCATTGCTATTTCTAGAATAATATAATTACTATGAACTGGGTTACATTCCCAGTTGTACATAATCAGAAGTTTCTGTAATAAATGACGACATTGATCTTCACCTTGACCTTCATTATATGAAATCCATTTCGCCTTTCAGTATCGGTTCAAACATAATAATACAAAATATACCCCTGTTTACACAGTAAGATCAATCGAATCATCAACAGATACGTAGATTTTGGTGCATTTATGAGCAAATTTGACATTTACCTTGACTGAAGTGACACTTAACCTAAATATTTAAGAAAACACAGGAAATGAATTCGTTATTCTCGAAAACGCCTAAAAGTGGTCTCATTTATGGTTCTACTACTTTTGGTTCTCGACGTTCTCTTACAACGGACAGTGGCCATCTTGGTTTTGTCGCATATGACTGTCACAAAGGGAGCTCAGATTGGCTCCCATGGAAAAATGAAATGTCACGGCCATATCTAACGATGGTCCAAAAATGGTGATTGTGGAAAGATGTGAACAATTATAAAATTAAGCCCCCTGACTATAGGCCAGTTACAATCTATCAAGGCGGGTGGGATGCAGGAATTTAGGATGGCCTCAGCTCAAAATGAACTGCATTTTAAAAGGGGTAGGATCCAAGTGTTGCACATTTGGGGTTGGGTCCATTCTCAGTGTTCAACATTACGACAAAATTAATTTTGTGTACAAAATGTGCATTAAATTTAGGTGCAACTGATTGGAGGATGGAACAAATTCCTGTGAACAAGAATGTTCAAGACAACTAGGAGGCATTGATCTGTGCTGTGAAGATGTCAATAAAAATTTCTTCAGACCAATAAGAAATAAACATTCCCGTAATTTAACAGCATGATTGGTCGGGCAGCAAAGATTTGTTTTCCCTTATGCTGTTTGGATTTATACTGCTAAGCTAATCAATTATTATACCTGTCAACTCTCCCGTGAAATCTGGGAGTTGCCCGGAATATAGGTAAGACTCCATGCCAAAGTGCTCGAAAAAATTCACACATGACACCAAAACGGTATTTTCAAGGGCACTCTTTCGGTGGGTAATGACAGACGAATCCTTAATGTGGTCTTACCCCAAATAGATCTCCTGAATCTTGCAAACCTTCACGAAAGTTAGATTTATATCAAGCTATACATGTAACTAGATTAACCACAACGGGAAATTTACACTGTCTCAATAACAATTAAAATATGCGTCATCAAACTGTGCACACCTCCAAGCTAAACAGCGCCTTGAGTTGGTTTAAACATGCTTATTCGGTACTTTATATTACATACGACGTTTGCCTGGTATGAATGGTACTGAGCACAGCATACAGGCCAACACAGTATCTTACCGATATGGGAATACAATATATAGAATATTAAAGAAACATTTTATTTTATTTTTTTCATAAAATGTTTTTGCTAAAAATACACAAAATCATTATTTTAAGTAGCATTTTATTGGACATGCATGGTGCAAATCTTCACGAATTTTTGTATAACGTAATGCCCACAAACTATGCTAAATAATATAATGCAATCATGAACTATATGTCACTCGTGTGCGACACCAGTATGTGTCAATAGCACAAGCCAGGCATTTCAACGATATTCACAATATTGAAAGGCACAGAGGCGTCTTTTGATGGTAACTACAATTATATTGTAGATAACGGGCTAAAATGCTGGGTATAAATTGAGGTATATATATAATACATTATAAAACAAAAAATGGGGTGCCCAGTGGAACGTATATCTTGTGTCACACAAATTGTCGTCCTAACCCCCCTTAAAATAACCATACTTTTCACAGGCGCAGATCTCTGCTTGATACAGAGTGTCCAAACATCGCCACACGTCAATTACTTGGCCACTATATATTTCGCTGATATACACACATTATTGGAAACAAGAGATACTACTGGCAAATTAGTTAATTTCAGAAAGAAACAAACGTTTGACAAGGACATCCAAGACACGTGATAAAGGTTGTTGACAGTTGTGGCACCCAGTATCTCTCCAAGTACGTCAACGAGTCCATTGTCCTAATCATGTTTTATTCAAACATCGCCAACTTCTTACAAGGGTACTAACACACATTTGTGATGTTAAATATACGGATATAACGTACAAAATACCAGTGATAAAAACAGCTTCTTGTCAGAGTAGCTGACGTCAGCGTACAGTTAGTTTAAGCTGCCTTGCTTGTGCAAACTTCGGTATGATTCGGTTATATTACAGCTAAAAAGTACATGATCGTTGACAACGATAGCATGCCAGTCCATGCACACAATTTCAACATATGACATTTCTCTCAGGTGACCAGTTTTAATTGTTATGGCTAAAAATTTGGATCATTGCTAATTCGGATCATTGCGGTCGCTGCATATTTGGAGAGTCACACACTGTTATGATATTCTCTGTTACATGCGGGGTATATTTATGTAGATTCTCAATTGTTCTTGTTGTCTTGTTGGTGGGGTGGTGGAATCAAAATGTTGCCTGCTTGCCCATTATTGCTTATTGTGCGATCCAAGTATGATATATATAAGTGCCATATAATTAGGAAGGACAAGTTGGAACAGTAGAAACACCCACGTTAGTATTGGAGTTAAGAAACACGCATTTACAGATGTCGCTTACAAAAATATAAATGATATAACTAAGGCGAAATTCATCCTACTGGAAATATGTCAATATTGTTGCACATGATGTAGATTTAAAAGAAACTCCACACCATGACACATATACACGTTTTACACAAGCTTTCGTGGTACTCAGTATCATAGAACATGCTTGGAATGTACTTTTTAACTTTCACACCACCAAAATTATCACTTTATTTTCCATGTATATCACCTAATAACTGGCTTATTAATTACCTTTAAAACTTCTTTTAGATGTAATACTAACAGTATGCAATAGCTGCACGGTATTCTGGTCTACACCAGCTTCCAAATACAGCCGAAAAACCATCACCCGTCGCTCAAATCACATTTTGACAGTTTTTTTGATAAAACGGGCGTATTTCTAATTTGGGGTAAGACCACATTTAAATTTTACATAGGCGGCCATTATAACGTTTCTTTCATTTCCTGCTAAATTTGACGAACAATTTCTTGATAATTTCACAGCATATTTCACCTCCATTGACACAAGTGCTGTGGAAAACTCGTAAAATTCTCATACCTCAGTTTTCAGAAAAATCCACCCAAACCTGACACCCCTCAATTTCGCCCCAATCTGGTGACGGATTTTGAAATATTGGTGCGTTCTGTAAAATAGCCACTGTGCGAATACGCGAGCGACTAGCGTATGTTTATTGCTACCTCGTGAAAGACCTAATGCAGTAGTACATTCACTATTCACTGGACTGACATGTGCCATGCCAAAGTGCTCGAAAAATTCACACGACACCAAAACGGTATTTTCAAGGGCACTCTTTCGGTAATGGCGGACGAATCCTTAATGTGGTCTTACCCCACCTCACGGCGCCTGGATAATCGAGACAAGACTAAGTGGTCCTGACATCTGGCAGGAGACGTGATTATTAACTTTGTCGATTAGAGGTTATTTTATACATTGCAGCCGCGTAACAGGTTCGTGAACAATATCGTATTAAAAGTTGTGTGAGTTGGGCTATATAATTAAATAACTGCTAGGTATAGATAATCTCAAAATATCCTTTAAAAATGTAGTGGGCGATAATAGGCCACTTCATGTCAACTCGTCAATGATGGACGAAGTTAGCATCAGCGACACCATGCCCAACTTTTACACACACTCATGGTTCCCGTGTCGTGTTTCGGTTATGAACATAAGTGAGAAGATCAGTAAAATCACAGAAATATAAACTAATTCAGAACTAGCAGGTTTTCTGGACTGAACTTCTCTGAAGTCGGTGAAGAGTTCTAGTTGAACTTGAAGAAGGCATTTCACATCCATTGCCATTTATTAATAATTATAATTGCTCCTTATCATGTAAATTTATATATTAAAAAATACTAAATCATTTGAGGTGAATCAAAATAAATGTATAACCTATAGACTTTTGGAGTTAGACTTCATAAAGTAATTATTTTTTATGGGGACTCCAGATGTTGCTATTTTTTTATTTTGTAAATTGAGGTATTAAAATATAAATGTGACTATCTAGATTTAAATCATGATGTGTACGCAACTATGCATATTGCTATGGTTATGTATGAGGGTGTTTCATAAATAAGTTAAAGTAGATCTACAACTTTATGTTTCAGCGTGTCGACAATGCACTGTGTTAGGCCATTGGTTGGCTGTGTGCGTTGCTATGGCAACATATCAAGGACTGGCAGTATGGTGCAGCAGCTTCGGTTGCAAATGTCATGGCGAGACCACCGTCCAACTGTTGGGGTCATTAAATGGTTGACAACAGGGACTGGAGATGGGAAAGGAAACACAAAACCAACTGATGCAGACACGTTTACTGATTACAGCTATTTCAAAGATATTGCATCAAAAGTCCAGCCATCAAACAAACAGCACAGTATCCCTTCTTTAGACTCTGTCCAGACAGTAGACACTGCAGAACCAGTAGAAAAACACACCATACCTTCCAATGACTCCAGCAAACAGTTATCTTACCCCAAACTGGTGAACCTGCAGAACTTACGACCTACTCTACAGAAGAAATCTCGCAACCTTGCCACATATGTCAATGAATCGACAGTGTTGTCAAACCTCGTGAAACTGGGAGTCAACTTGTCGATGGTTGAAAAGAATGTAGACGTTGCGACACATTTAGTGAAGGCAGACTATGACACGGGCATAGCGCCTTACTTGCTGTTTCTGCACAGCATTGGTGTTGCTGATTCAAACCTCAGTGGCTTCATCACAAAGAACCCAAGTATTTTTCTTGAATCACTCGAAAACTTGCAGATACGCATCGACTATCTGCAGTTGAAGAGGTTCAGCCGTGAAGCTATCGCACGTATCGTGACAAAGGCTCCTACTCTGTTGTCAATGTCTGTGAAGGAGGTCGATTCACAGCTGGGATACTTACAGAAGGAATTTCACTTGACTGGTTGGTGTGGTTTGTTTAGTAGTGCTTAATGGATGCCTGTCGTAACAAGATGATTAAACTCTAGAGGTTGAATGTTCAGTGTAGAAATTTATATAAAATGTGTGCACTTTTGAATGGTTGTTCATACATAATTATAATATATAGTGAAATCCGGGACCTATCAGTTGACGTTAAAAGGTGTGCAGAACTCGGTAGCACTACTGACAGAATGTTCAGTGTAGAAATTTATATAAAATGTATGCACTTTCGAATGGTTGTTCATACATAATTATAATATATAGTGAAATCCGGGACCCGAGTTGACGTTAAAAGGTGTGCAGAACTCGGTAGCACTACCGAGGTCTGCGCACCTTGCACACCTGATTATTAATTTCCACTGTTAGTTCAATTTATATTTTAAGCCGAACTTGTCTGTTCAAATTGTTTAATGCAGTTAACATGCCCAACCCATTGTTCACAGTTGGAAACATTCAAATTGTAGATAAATTAATCGTAAACACCACCTATTGGCTGTGTTGTGGAGGCAGACGGGGCTAACCGCAAGTTCTTGGGATTGTTCTTTCAAGTTAACTGATTCCCACAATCATGACTGAAAGCGAGATGACATTCAACTGTGCAGATGAGTTCTTTTAGACATATCCGATACATGAATTTTTCCCTTGTAAAGGCATGTATGTAAAGCGCCCAATAGCAATTTTAATTGACCGGACGCTATATGAGTACATTTATTTATTTAACAAAGACTTACGCAGAGCAAAATTACTGACATTTACAATCAATAATAATTACTAAGCTAAAATCTTAGAGATTCGTGCCAAAATGAAGCACAGAACTGTTCTAATACTGCATAATGTATGTTGCTGGTGGACATCAACATAAATTATGTAGTATTACCGCAGTATCCAGTCACTTTCCAGCGTTATTCGCAGGTACCTTTTAGAGGGTTGCCTTTGGCATTGGGATATGTCATCTTCGGCTAAGTCGGATTTTCGCATAACGGATTAAATCACTTGGTCTGATTTAATCTGACTTAGGCGAGGTTTACTGTATTATAAATATTTTAAGTTTTTTGGCACCTATTTTCAAATGCCTGCACTGGTAAGAAACCGCACTATTTGCTGTATGGCCTTAATTATATAAGTGAACCAATCACGTGATGATGTCATGTTGTGTTTTATGATCACCCTATGTGAATGTTGTGTTGTAGGGAATGAAGTGAGGGACACCATCACTCGTCTTCCTAAACTGGCTGTGTGGAACAAGCATTTCATCCATGTGAGTTCGTTTTTCTCATATTTGGACAATGTGTCCACATCCTTGTTCAAAAACAGACCTACAGAAAGTGACACAATTTAAACTGGTGTGGTGTGTTAATGAATTTCATTTTCAGATGTAGTTTTAAAATTTTTAACGAGGCCATTTCTTATCGTCTTGATTGTTAAACAATGTAAAATCTGTTGACGCAGTATATTGTTTTGTAGAAAATGACACATACACTATACTATAAAATTATGTTGTGTTGCCTTCTACATAGACCAGTAATGTTTTGTCGTTGACAGTGTCTTCTTTTCGATTATGACATTCATCAACCTCTTATTGATTCCTTGACATCACTTCATTTCGATGAGTATGTTTTCTGAAACTGTTTTTTATAACTCAGACTAACTCCTGACTTTGATGTTTGTCTCAGGAGATCAAGTTCACAATGAAGGAATTTCTTGGGTTCACATCTGCCGAACAGAAACAGATTCTACTCTCTGTGCCCAAGCTCTACCTCATAGGTATGAACCTTCTTCCGCGCTAAATAAATACGATCTCTTTCAGAAATATATTGTCGCTAATACGTAAATAACCGATTATGAACATTCAGCGATCAGACTATTTTGCTGAATGTCTTCTTTGCTGTGGCTGTTTGAATTCTCATGACACAGAACATATACACCTTTCGTGTAGCATGAACCATGAAATTAAAATTGCCATATCCTGAACTTCGTGTTATCTCCAAACAACGATGCCATATACCACACATCCTCTTGAGACAGTGGCTGCAGAATACATATATACAGCTGGCATATAGACCTAGTAAAACATGGATGTATACCCGGCACCCAAACATTTGAAATCAAGTAATACAGTAATATTATTGGTTAACAGTGTTATGAATAAACAAAGGCGTGCAGATGAATTGAGAGTTTTTACCTGGAATCACTATTTGATGTGAGACATGCTGAATCAGTTGTACTATGTCCGACTTGCTGGTCTTGTTTCCCAATCAGGTATGGGACATAATTTTTATTGTACACTGATTTAATACACCCATCATGAAATAGCAATTCCAGAAAAAAACATTACCTCTCTGACCATGCCACAGATATAAATAGAACACACTAGTTGGGAAATGATTACTCTATGGACCATAAACATGCTCTTTGTCTATCCAATTTGAAAAAGAGTTCAACAATACAGGGAACATGGCATTGTTTTCTTGTTACATATCATAGTATTAAACTTGGGATGGGTTCTTTTACAACGGAAATTAAATCATCATTTCCTTTCAATTAAAAACATGCTTCTATAAATTTAAAATCAATTACACTTTTTCAATTACAGATGCATTATGCTTGATAAATTATTTATACTAAAAGTACTCTGTGTCTATATGAAAGTACATTGATGAATCTGGGATTTTTTATGATTGATATTTTATAGAAATGTAAAGGATTTGGTCATGTTTGTATGTTTACAATTCTATAATCGCATATGAAAAAAATATTTTATGTCGTTGCGGTGATATGAAATAATTCAAATGTGGCATAATTTCAAAACCACAATCAGTTAGATTATACATTTTACCTGTAACAATTATGTAATTGGACCACATTCGTACTTCATGTAAAAACTCTAGCAATCATGGACTCGGTTGATGCTGCATGTTTCAGCTAAACACGCCCTCATGCAGAGGTTTGACTACTTACACAACGAGATGGGAATCGCCCACAAAGACATCGTTGCATGGCCCAGTGTGCTGCGAATGCGTCAACACATCACGCGACAGCGCCACCTGTTTCTGAAACACATCGGTCGGGCGCAGTTCGACCCAACAAAAGAGAACTTTGTCTCTCTTCAAGCTCTCGTCACTGGTCGTGACGTGGAGTTCTGTGACAAGGTCGCAAAGGTTCCCGTCAGACAGTTCAATGACTTCTTGAAGACTTTGTAAAATGTGCTGCTTTGTAGGTAGTGCAACCAGTGATGATTGTCTGACTGGAAGATTAAAGTTATCATTCGATACAGCTTCATTTTCATACATGTGATTTGATGGGTTTTTGGCAAGCCTATGCAAAATGTCATATACATTTGGCAAAATAATTTGATGGATGATAATTACAACATTTGTGATGCAATATTGATTTTTTCACTATTTAACTCCTGTATAGGAGGGGGAAATACGGCTGTATCACATATTTGTACACATTTATGCAAAATATAATAACCTGATAATCATTTGGTGCAGATAAATGTTATACAGTGTAGCATGATGAATGATGACATGAATGATACATGTTGCATAACCAGTAAAGATGTCATACAATTTATACAGTATTTCAAATAAGAAATAGTGATTTAAACAAAAATAAATAGCAAGTTTGGAAAGGACATTCAGCAATGACAAAATGTTAATAAAATTTGATACGATGCGATCACATGTAACCGTCATGTGTAGATGTGTTATTGAACTATCAAACATTGATAAGATTTTTAAATAATTTCTGTTGTGCCAAAAAACAAACTCCAAAGCACATAAAAAGAAACGGTTTGAGACTGACCAATCCCCGTGTTGTTATACATGAATGGATATGCCAGGGACCACAGAGGGTAAGCATATTTAAAAAGTCAGCTGTGTATAGTATTTTCAGTTGGTCTAGATCACTTGTATAATAAAATAACATGGTTTCAGTTGATAACAATACAATCTTTAATATGTCACATCGTTCAAGCAACTGTGATAATCTGACCCCTAATTATTTGAAAACGAGTCGCGTTTTCACAGAAAACATTTTCCAAGTTCAGGACGTGTATCATACAATGCCACGGATATGACAAGTTGTCATTACAGCAACAAGTTTTATGCTGCTATTGTACCCATGGTTTTATGCCAAGACACCAGCAAGTTAGGATTCACACGTTTAGTAGAGGAAGGGGATCCACACAAACCGAAGAGCAAAGTTTTTGATGGATAATGTAGGCAGATAACAGATGTGTCTTTTGCACATGACAAAATCTGACTATACAATACACTTACAAGTGTAGCCCATTAAAACTGGTTCACATTGTAAGACAATTATACATTCCTGAAACCATGAATATATTTTCCCTGCATGAACCGATTATGGTAGCATTCAACTTAAAGAGAAACGGCATGATCATGATTCGCAAATGTCAATGAAGGAACAAACACAAGAGATATAGAGTACACTTTGAAGGCTAAATAATCACAAAGGTTCATTCAACATGAGGCACGCAATGCTGACGTTGATGAGAACACAAATCATATATATATATGTACACAAGACTGGTGAAGTATTCAGACCAGCAAGAAAGGAACCTCTCTGTGATCACGACAGTCAACATATGTTGGGTGCTTCATGTTTTAATTAACACGTACCATTTTCAAAATATATATTGGGTTTCAACCAATATGCACTATGTTATAACCAATACGCATCAATTTTTAACCAGTACATCTATCAGGTTTTCTGCCAATACATGTATATATCGGGTTTCAACCAAGACATCAATTTTCAACCAATACGTAATTGCATCAGCTTTCAACAAATGCATTTATACCAGCTTTCAACAAATACATTTAGGGTTTATACAGACATGTGGCATAACAGGTTTCAACCAACATGCGATGTGTAAGATTTAAACCGATATGAGTCATGTAGGGTTTAAACCAACACGTCATGCAACTCGGGTTTAAAAATTTAAACCAACATGCGTCATATCAGGATTCAACCGACATGAATGACATCAGGTTGAAAGGGGGACGAAGTTTGCAGACTTTGATGTTGGAAAGTGCCTGAATAACTGGTCCTCTGTCATGACTGTTCACTGTGGGATACTTCCATCATCTGAAATGTAAGCAACACGACTCGATGAAAGGTTTCACCACAATTGCAACATAATAAATTGTTGTCATTGTACATGGAAAAAAGAAGAGGTACAGGTGGAGATGTACACATGAATACTAAACTGTGGATATCTTCTTGAACGAAGGCACGTGTACATAGGAAGATGATACATAACCACCTTTTAAACCTTGCCTCATGATGATAATACAATTATAGTACTTATGTGTCATTCATTCAACACTATTTGTTAAATAGTGCATTAATAAGTTGCTGCAACATGGAGAATCTAAACGAAACGTACTTTCTCAAAATTCAGCTTAGATATCCTTCAACTCTGGTGGAAGTTCTGCCTTTGGGTGCTTGTTTTCGAAGTGCTGCTTGTATGTCTTGGGATCGGGCATCTTTGACTACAAAACACGACATGCAGATCATGATTCCGCCTTGGTAGCATATCAATCACAAAACTGCAAAATTAAACATATGCAGCAAAAGTTATAAGACAAATCTCCAGGAAAAAGGTTCTTTGGAACCCAACTCGGACAGAGACGTAATAAACAAAAATCGGTAAGCATAATCGTGAACAGGGACATAGAACACTCCTCATCACGTCGAGCAGCCACAGAGAACGGGGGTGGAAATGAAGGGTTTGAGGGCAAGACGCAATTAATGCCAATTCACACATTTTATCCGGTCATGGCCAAACATTTGTCAAAGCACATGTTGCACTAGCATTATAAAATTAATACTGAAATGTGACCAATCCCTTTTAGATGATATGGGCAATTTCACAGTATCCTTGGCCACTAGTACATCACAACTTGATTACTGCAATTCACTTCTATACGGCACTTCTGTTAACAACATCGCTCGACTACAGAGAATGCACAACTCTGGTTGCTAGGTTGATTCTGCCGCCCACGGAGTGACAGCGCCATGCCTCTGTTGTGCATTCTTCACTATGTTCTTCACTTTAAGCTATTAGTGTTTACATATAAAGCTGTGCATGGCGATGTCCCAAAATATTTATGTGACCTTGTATGCCCATACAAACCAACAAGAGCTCTGCCAACAATACCATGTTAATAGTCCTGCGGACTCATGTCAAAGCTGGGGACAGTTCGTTTGCGACTTTGTGGAACACTTTGCTTAATGACATTAAAACGTCTGATTGTCACTCTACTTTCAAGGCATGCTTAAACTTATACTATTTTTTTCTTGTCCAATGTGGCATAGTTTAGTTTCTGCATTGATTAGTTTTATATCTTTTATGTATTAATTAACCTATTTATATATTTATTTTATACCTACATGTACATTAGTTCAGTTACATGAATTTGCAATGTCTTATTTGTATATAGAACTGAAGCTAAGATAATTATTCTAGTATATTTATTTAATTACTGTATTTATTTGTATTTTATTAATATTAATCAGAATTGTTTTAGAAAATGCATGTTTATTTAGCCATCATTATTACCTCTATCTGGGTTCTACATGTTGTAAAGCGCCACGAACAGTTTATAATTGGATATGGCACTATATTAAATAAAATATATTATTATTAGTGTCTCACATGGGCAAATTTTAAAAATCACTTGATTACTCCGATTTCAGTATAATTTAAAATCATGTACTTTATATTTACGTAAGCATAAAACTAGAAGGCTACAAGTAGTGCATGTATCACACAATAACACAAACAATTGCCGTCCATGGTATGTTTTGATATTGGAAATATAAAGGCAACACACTTTGTTTGTAATGCAATTTGTTTGTGATTTATGGTAAAACTCAACACTTTGTCTTACATATTATCCTCAGATTAAATAATAGCACTTTTGTACAATTGATCACTACCATTAAACAAAAATTAACACTTAATATCTTGCTATCTAAGCACTTTACAACAGAGATGGAAATATGAGTTATAACACTAATCACCAAAAATGTTTAAACACTGCCACAATAACATTGATAAATCTTGCTTCAACTTAGGTTATTATCCAAACTCTTACAATCTGTGTCGGAGTGGACAATTATTTTTGGACATCAAAGAAATTCTACTATGCTGTTCAATAATAAGCTGAATTCAATTTTATTATTATAAAGCACAATGCTGTATTGAATAATTATACTTTGTGTCTTGAACAAAGTTCATGTGTACATAGTTAATGTATTGTGGTAATTAATGAAATTTAGTTTTGTTAAAAAACCTTCAAATATACATATAATGGGCAATACCATGTAACTTTGGACATGACACTGAAAAATAAATCTTCTTATATTGACAATTTATTACTTATATTGTATTGTACACGTGTTGGGCGTCAGGGTGTAATCAAAATTAAAGGTACACACTAATGCTACTTGGTAGTTATGAACAGGAGCATTTGGAATGGTCAGGCTTTGATTTATAAATTGTATCTCTGAAACTTACCACAAACACTAGGCCCATTTCCATTTTGGCATCACAGTGAAACAAGTAAAGTAATATAGATTTTGATAAAGTGGATACTGGCAATTAGTGGTGCACAGTTGGTATTCATCTATGTGTTATCCACATTAGTGCATACTGTCAGATGTGTTACTGGTGACAGTCACATAACATGACAGCCGAATATGTGAATATTTTAATCTCATGTTTGAAAGCATAAAGTGCATTCACATAAAAACAAATTCACATCTAGGCCTTATATAATTTATGCAATCTGAGGTTAAAATCTGTAACGTGAGTGACCGTATGTAATGTGAGTGACCGTATGTAACGTGAGTGACCGTATGTAACGTGAGTGACCGTATGTAACGTGAGTGACCGTATGTAACGTGAGTGACCGTATGTAACGTGAGTGACCGTATGTAACATGAGTGACCGTATGTAACGTGAGTGACCGTATGTAACGTGAGTGACCATATGTAACGTGAGTGGCATCCTTAGAATCATACCAGTTCTGGCTCTAGTGATCTGGTGATTCTGGATATATAGGTAGCTTGAAAACAGTGACCTGTGGTGATCATCAAAACAATTATTAAAATATTGATTACATAGTTTTATTCATTTGAAAGCTGAAATGGGTCTTGAATAGCAGAAAGTTTTAGAGAGAAAATTTGAAACATTTATTCCTGAAAGCATTGCAAATGTCCTGTTCACAACTGCAATGTACCATTTATTTGTAACTCTCTTATTTTTACACCCAAAATATGTGTACGGTATATTACAAACATTAAATTGTCAATATATGTGAAGTTATATTTTTATTGTCATGTCAAAAATTATATGGAATTGAGTCAATTGACTACAATTATTTACTGACTGTGTCAAATCTAGCAGCATGAATATGTTTAAAAACATAATTTACAAAAAATTCAGAAGGATTACACACAGAAAAAAGCAATTGGACTCCTGATAAGCAAATGGCTTTAACAAAGTGCCTGCTACCCAAAAACCTGCAAAATTCACTGTATATGTGAATCTACCCAATCAAACAGTGATCACTTCACTCCTGACAAGGTAGCTAAATAACAGTGGTGTATCTTTGGTGAGTGACGAGAATACATAGTGCATGTTAGTGACTGGGCCATTGTGCAATATGATGATGTCTACCGTCATATTTTGTAAATTTATAATGATGATTACATGCAGAATTAATCATAATTAACTGTGCTTATTTTCTAAGTACTCTAAATAACGTAATCACTGTGAGAGTGAATCTGGATGGTGGAAACTTAAACATTTATAACAATTTCAAAGATTTTTAAGTGATCAATTTACGTTTTAGTTCTGACATTTTATCATATATATACATCAGAGGTACCTATGTACGAAGGAAAGGTTGAAATGAATAGCTGTATATAAATGTGTGTTATTACAAGTTTTGTTACACATGTGTACATGTAAAAAAGGCAAGAAGACATGAATATTGTTTAAATTACCATTGTATACTGGTTGAATTTGAATGTTGTGTTGTGAGGTTGTAACATGAGTGACAAAATTTGTTCTCTCTGATGTGCATTTAATGTTAAAATATACCATTTATCACAGAATGAAGTTAAACTGTACTTGTGTTTAGCTTAAAAGTTAAATTCATACCTAAACAAATGGTTAGGTGCTTTTATTCTAAGGCCAGTAGCTTTAGGAGAATTTAGCAGCAAACGTTGATGCAAAAATATTGATGTCTTTTTTGTAACGTGAACGACGGCTACTAAATTGTATGTATGTACTAGAAAATCTAACATTTTGAATAACTGCCTATGTAATGATGTAGACCATAACCTGAAGTTACTATATGCCTTAAAATTAATGTTTTAGATTGATGAATAATATTTTTAGATACGTGTTGAAAGACAAAAAATAAATGTAACGTGGGTGATGATGGAATTGCCAGTAATATGTGTCGGAGTGGACAGGAAGTTGGACATTTACAACTGGATACAAGAGATATCAATAAGGTACTTGTCAGGTATAACTAGAATATTTTTAAGGCTAACAATATGGTTTGTTCCATAAATGGTAAATCTAAGCATTTACATGTAATAGAAAACTTGTTTTCATGTTTAAAACATTCGAAGACACACAAATATGTACCGTTATATACTCTATTATTGTCTACAAAGTTGGACGAACCTTAACTAACCTTATCTATATAACCACACATACATATCCATTATAGATGCTAACTTACAAACACGTTCACAGTGTTCCACAAATCACAAGCATGATTTAATGACAACAAACTCCACGTGTTGGAGTATACATGATATTGGACATTACAATTTAGTGACACAATCTAATTAATTACAGTACATTGGGTTCTTTTTAAAAATGAAAGTTAACATTCAAAATGTAATCTTAATAGTTCAGTTTTGCATATGAGCTATAAACCATAACTTGATTT
>JAHLWY010001055.1:0-30710 GCA_020002185.1 Paraescarpia echinospica
GTAAGTAGCACAACAGGCGTAGAGTAATGTAGGTAGCACAACAGGCGTAGAGTAGTGTAGGTAGCACAACAGGCGTAGAGTAGTGTAGGTAGCACAACAGGCGTAGAGTAGTGTAGGTAGCACAACAGGCGTAGAGTAGTGTAGGTAGCACAACAGGCGTAGAGTAGGGTAGGTAGCACAACAGACGTAGAGTGGTGTATGTAGCAAAACAGGCGTAGAGTAGTGTAGGTAGCACAACAGGCGTAGAGTAGTGTAGGTAGCACAACAGGCGTAGAGTAGTGTAGGTAGCACAACAGGCGTAGAGTTGTGTAGGTAGCACAACAGGCGTAGTGTAGTGTAGGTAGCACAACAGGCGAAGAGTAGTGTAGGTAGCACAACAGGCGTAGTGTAGTGTAGGTATCACAACAGGCGTAGAGTAGTGTAGGTAACACAACAGGTAGCACAACAGGCGTAGAGTAGTGTAGGTAGCACAACAGGCGTAGAGTAGTGAATGTAGCACAACAGGCGTAGAGTAGGGTAGGTAGCACAACAGGCGTAGAGTAGTGTAGGTAGCACAACAGGCGTAGAGTAGTGTATGTAGCACAACAGGCGTAGAGTAGTGTAGGTAGCACAACAGGCGTAGAGTAGTGTAGGTAGCACAACAGGCGTAGAGTAGTGTAGGTAGCACAACAGGCGTAGAGTAGTGTATGTAGCACAACAGGCGTAGAGTAGTGTAGGTAGCACAACGTAGGCACAACAGGCGTAGAGTAGTGTATGTAGCACAACAGGCGTATAGTAATGTAGTTAGCACAACAGGCGTAGTGTAGGGTAGGTAGCACAACAGGCTTAGAGTAGTGTAGGTAGCACAACAGGCATAGAGTAGTGTAAGTAGCACAACAGGCTTAGAGTAGTGTATGTAACACAACAGGCGTAGAGTAAGATAGGTAGCACAACAGACGTAGAACAGTGTAGGTAGCACAACAGGCGTAGAGTAGTGTAGATAGCACAACAGGCGTAGAGTAGTGTAAGTAGCACAACAGGCTTAGAGTAGTGTATGTAGCACAACAGGCGTATAGTAGTGTAGGTAGCAAAACAGGCGTAGAGTAGGGTAGGTAGCGCAACAGGCTTAGAGTAGTGTAGGTAGCACAACAGACGTAGAGTAGTGTAGGTAGCACAACAGGCGTAGAGTATGGTAGGTTGCACAACAGGCGTAGAGTGGTGTATGTAGCACAACAGACGTAGAGTAGTGTAGGTAGCACAACAGACGTAGAGTAGTGTATGTAGCACAACAGGCGTAGAGTAGTGTAGGTAGCACAACAGGCGTAGAGTTGTGTAGATAGCACAACAGGCGTAGTGTAGTGTAGGTAGCACAACAGGCGAAGAGTAGTGTAGGTAGCACAACAGGCGTAGTGTAGTGTAGGTATCACAACAGGCGTAGAGTAGTGTAGGTAACACAACAGGCGTAGAGTAGTGTAGGTAGCACAACAGGCGTAGAATGGTGTATGTAGCACAACAGACGTAGAGTAGTGTAGGTAGCACAACAGGCATAGAGTAGTGTAGGTAGCACAACAGACGTAGAGTAGTGTATGTAGCACAACAGGGGTTAGAGTAGTGTAGGTAGCACAACAGGCGTAGAGTAGTGTAGGTAGTACAACAGGCCTACAGTAGTGTAGGTAACACAACAGGCGTAGAGTAGTGTAGGTTGCACAACAGGCGTAGAGTAGTGTAGGTAGCACAACAGGCGTAGAGTAATGTGGGTAGCACAACAGGCGTAGAGTAGTGTAGGTAGCACAACAGGCGTAGAGTAGTGTAAGTAGCACAACAGGCTTAGAGTAGTGTATGTAGCACAACAGGCGTATAGTAATGTAGGTAGCACAACAGGCGTAGTGTAGGGTAGGTAGCACAACAGGCTTAGAGTAGTGTAGGTAGCACAACAGGCATAGAGTAGTGTAAGTAGCACAACAGGCTTAGAGTAGTAGTGTATGTAGCACAACAGGCGTAGAGTAAGGTAAGTAGCACAACAGACGTAGAGCAGTGTAGGTAGCACAACAGGCGTAGAGTAGTGTAGGTAGCACAACAGGCGTAGAGTAGTGTAAGTAGCACAACAGGCTTAGAGTAGTGTATGTAGCACAACAGGCGTATAGTAGTGTAGGTAGCAAAACAGGCGTAGAGTAGGGTAGGTAGCGCAACAGGCTTAGAGTAGTGTAGGTAGCACAACAGGCATAGAGTAGTGTAAGTAGCACAACAGGCTTAGAGTAGTGTATGTAGCACAACAGGCGTAGAGTAGGGTAGGTAGCACAACAGACGTAGAGCAGTGTAGGTAGCACAACAGGCGTAGAGTAGTGTAGGTAGCACAACTGGCGTAGAGTAGTGTAGGTAGCACAACTGGCGTAGAGTAGTGTAGGTAGCACAACAGGCGTAGAGTAGTGTAGGTAGCACAACAGGCGTAGAGTAGGGTAGGTAGCACAACAGGCGTACATTGGTGTATGTAGCACAACAGGCGTAGAGTAGTGTAAGTAGCACAACAGGCTTAGAGTAGTGTATGTAGCACAACAGGCGTAGAGTAGTGTATGTAGCACAACAGGCGTAGAGTAGTGTAGGTAGCACAACAGACGTAGAGTAGTGTAGGTAGCACAACAGGCGTAGAGTATGGTAGGTTGCACAACAGGCGTAGAGTGGTGTATGTAGCTCAACAGACGTAGAGTAGTGTAGGTAGCACAACAGACGTAGAGTAGTGTATGTAGCACAACAGGGGTTAGAGTAGTGTAGGTAGCACAACAGGCCTACAGTAGTGTAGGTAGCACAACAGGCGTAGAGTAGTGTAGGTAGCACAACAGGCGTAGAGTAGTGTAGGTAGCACAACAGGCGTAGTGTAGTGTAAGTAGCACAACAGGCGTAGAGTAATGTAGGTAGCACAACAGGCGTAGAGTAGTGTAGGTAGCACAACAGGCGTAGAGTAGTGTAAGTAGCACAACAGGCTTAGAGTAGTGTATGTAGCACAACAGGCGTATAGTAGTGTAGGTAGCACAACAGGCGTAGTGTAGGGTAGGTAGCACAACAGGCTTAGAGTAGTGTAGGTAGCACAACAGGCATAGAGTAGTGTAAGTAGCACAACAGGCTTAGAGTAGTAGTGTATGTAGCACAACAGGCGTAGAGTAAGGTAAGTAGCACAACAGACGTAGAGCAGTGTATGTAGCACAACAGGCGTATAGTAGTGTAGGTAGCACAACAGGCGTAGAGTAGTGTAAGTAGCACAACAGGCTTAGAGTAGTGTATGTAGCACAACAGGCGTATAGTAGTGTAGGTAGCACAACAGGCGTAGAGTAGGGTAGGTAGCGCAAAAGGCTTAGAGTAGTGTAGGTAGCACAACAGGCATAGAGTAGTGTAAGTAGCACAACAGGCTTAGAGTAGTGTATGTAGCACAACAGGCGTAGAGTAGGGTATGTAGCATAACAGACGTAGAGCAGTGTAGGTAGCACAACAGCCGTAGAGTAGTGTAGGTAGCACAACAGCCGTAGAGTAGTGTAGGTAGCACAACTGGCGTAGAGTAGTGTAGGTAGCACAACGGGCGTAGAGTAGTGTAGGTAGCACAACAGGCGTAGAGTGGTGTATGTAGCACAACAGGCGTAGAGTGGTGTATGTAGCACAACAGGCGTAGAGTAGTGTAGGTAGCACAACAGGCATAGAGTAGTGTAGGTAGCACAACAGGCGTAGAGTAGTCTAGGTAGCACAACAGACGTAGAGTAGTGTAGGTAGCACAACAGACGTAGAGTAGTGTATGTAGCACAACAGACGTAGAGTAGTGTAGGTAGCACAACAGGCGTAGAGTAGTGTAGGTAGCACAACAGACGTAGAGTAGTGTATGTAGCACAACAGGCGTAGAGTAGTGTAGGTAGCACAACAGGCGTAGAGTAGTGTAGGTAGCACAACAGGCGTAGAGTAGTATATGTAGCACAACAGGCGTAGAGTAGTGTAGGTAGCACAACAGGCGTAGAGTAGTGTATGTAGCACTACAGGCGTAGAGTAGTGTATGTAGCACAACAGGCGTAGAGTAGTGTAGGTAGCACAACAGGCGTAAAGTAGTGTAGGTAGCACAACAGGCGTAGAGTAGTGTAGATAGCACAACAGGCGTAGAGTAGTGTATGTAGCACAATAGGCGTAGAGTAGGGTAGGTAGCACAACAGGCGTTGAATAGTGTAGATAGAACAACAGGCGTAGAGTAGTATATGTAGCACAACAGGCGTAGAGTAGGGTAGGTAGCACAACAGGCGTAGAGTAGTGTAGATAGAACAACAGGCGTAGAGTAGTATATGTAGCACAACATGTGTAGAGTAGTGTATGTATCACAACAGGCGTAGAGGAGTGTAGGTAGCACAACAGGCGTAGAGTTGTGTAGGTAGCACAACAGGCGTAGTGTAGTGTAGGTAGCACAACAGGCGAAGAGTAGTGTAGGTAGCACAACAGGCGTAGTGTAGTGTAGGTAGCACAACAGGCGTAGAGTAGTGTAGGTAGCACAACAGGCGTAGAGTAGGGTAGGTAGCACAACAGGCGTAGAGTGGTGTATGTAGCACAACAGGCGTAGAGTAGTGTAGGTAGCACAACAGGCATAGAGTAGTGTAGGTAGCACAACAGGCGTAGAGTAGTGTAGGTAGCACAACAGACGTAGAGTAGTGTAGGTAGCACAACAGACGTAGAGTAGTGTATGTAGCACAACAGGGGTTAGAGTAGTGTAGGTAGCACAACAGGCGTAGAGTAGTGTAGGTAGTACAACAGGCCTACAGTAGTGTAGGTAGCACAACAGGCGTAGAGTAGTGTAGGTTGCACAACAGGCGTAGAGTAGTGTAGGTAGCACAACAGGCGTAGAGTAATGTGGGTAGCACAACAGGCGTAGAGTAGTGTAGGTAGCACAACAGGCGTAGAGTAGTGTAAGTAGCACAACAGGCTTAGAGTAGTGTATGTAGCACAACAGGCGTATAGTAGTGTAGGTAGCACAACAGGCGTAGTGTAGGGTTGGTAGCACAACAGGCTTAGAGTAGTGTAGGCAGCACAACAGGCATATAGTAGTGTAAGTAGCACAACAGGCTTAGAGTAGTGTATGTAGCACAACAGGCGTAGAGTAAGGTAGGTAGCACAACAGACGTAGAGCAGTGTAGGTAGCACAACAGGCGTAGAGTAGTGTAGGTAGCACAACAGGCGTAGAGTAGTGTAAGTAGAACAACAGGCTTAGAGTAGTGTATGTAGCACAACAGGCGTATAGTAGTGTAGGTAGCACAACAGGCGTAGAGTAGGGTAAGTAGCGCAACAGGCTTAGAGTAGTGTAGGTAGCACAACAGGCATAGAGTAGTGTAAGTAGCACAACAGGCTTAGAGTAGTGTATGTAGCACAACAGGCGTAGAGTAGGGTATGTAGCATAACAGACGTAGAGCAGTGTAGGTAGCACAACAGCCGTAGAGTAGTGTAGGTAGCACAACTGGCGTAGAGTAGTGTAGGTAGCACAACGGGAGTAGAGTAGTGTAGGTAGCACAACAGGCGTAGAGTGGTGTATGTAGCACAACAGGCGTAGAGTGGTGTATGTAGCACAACAGGCGTAGAGTAGTGTAGGTAGCACAACAGGCGTAGAGTAGTGTAGGTAGCACAACGGGCGTAGAGTAGTGTAGGTAGCACAACAGGCGTAGAGTGGTGTATGTAGCACAACAGGCGTAGAGTGGTGTATGTAGCACAACAGGCGTAGAGTAGTGTAGGTAGCACAACAGGCGTAGAGTAGTGTAGGTAGCACAACGGGCGTAGAGTAGTGTAGGTAGCACAACAGGCGTAGAGTAGGGTAGGTAGCACAACAGGCGTAGAGTGGTGTATGTAGCACAACAGGCGTAGAGTAGTGTAGGTAGCACAACAGGCGTAGAGTAGTGTAGGTAGCACAACAGGCGTAGAGTAGTGTAGGTAGCACAACAGGCGTAGAGTACTATATGTAGCCCAACAGGCGTAGAGTAGTGTAGGTAGCACAACAGGCGTAGAGTAGTGTATGTAGCACTACAGGCGTAGAGTAGTGTATGTAGCAGAACAGGCGTAGAGTAGTGTAGGTAGCACAACAGGCGTAAAGTAGTGTAGGTAGCACAACAGGCGTAGAGTAGTGTAGGTAGCACAACAGGCGTAGAGTAGTGTTTGTAGCACAACAGGCGTAGAGTAGGGTAGGTAGCAAAACAGGCGTAGAGTAGTGTAGATAGCACAACAGGCGTAGAGTAGTATATGTAGCACAACAGGTGTAGAGTAGTGTATGTAGCACAACAGGCGTAGAGTAGTGTAGGTAGCACAACAGGCGTAGAGTTGTGTAGGTAGCACAACAGGCGTAGTGTAGTGTAGGTAGCACAACAGGCGAAGAGTAGTGTAGGTAGCACAACAGACGTAGAGTAGTGTAGGTAGCACAACAGGCATAGAGTAGTGTAGGTAGCACAACAGACGTAGAGTAGTGTATGTAGCACAACAGGGGTTAGAGTAGTGTAGGTAGCACAACAGGCGTAGAGTAGTGTAGGTAGTACAACAGGCCTACAGTAGTGTAGGTAGCACAACAGGCGTAGAGTAGTGTAGGTTGCACAACAGGCGTAGAGTAGTGTAGGTAGCACAACAGGCGTAGAGTAATGTGGGTAGCACAACAGGCGTAGAGTAGTGTAGGTAGCACAACAGGCGTAGAGTAGTGTAAGTAGCACAACAGGCTTAGAGTAGTGTATGTAGCACAACAGGCGTATAGTAATGTAGGTAGCACAACAGGCGTAGTGTAGGGTAGGTAGCACAACAGGCTTAGAGTAGTGTAGGTAGCACAACAGGCATAGAGTAGTGTAAGTAGCACAACAGGCTTAGAGTAGTGTAAGTAGTACAACAGGCCTACAGTAGTGTAGGTAGCACAACAGGCGTAGAGTAGTCTAGGTAGCACAACAGACGTAGAGTAGTGTAGGTAGCACAACAGACGTAGAGTAGTGTATGTAGCACAACAGACGTAGAGTAGTGTAGGTAGCACAACAGGCGTAGAGTAGTGTAGGTAGCTCAACAGACGTAGAGTAGTGTATGTAGCACAACAGACGTAGAGTATTGTATGTAGCACAACAGGCGTAGAGTAGTGTAGGTAGCACAACAGGCGTAGAGTAGTGTAGGTAGCACAACAGGCGTAGAGTAGTATATGTAGCACAACAGGCGTAGAGTAGTGTAGGTAGCACAACAGGCGTAGAGTAGTGTATGTAGCACTACAGGCGTAGAGTAGTGTATGTAGCACAACAGGCGTAGAGTAGTGTAGGTAGCACAACAGGCGTAGAGTAGTGTAGGTAGCACAACAGGCGTAGAGTAGTGTAGGTAGCACAACAGACTGAAGTAGGAGTAAAATTAACAAAACAGGCGTAAAAATTAGTGTAGGTAGCACAACAGGCGAAGGGTAGTGTAGGTAGCACAACAGGCGTAGTGTAGTGTAGGTATCACAACAGGCGTAGAGTAGTGTAGGTAACACAACAGGCGTAGAGTAGGGTAGGTAGCACAACAGGCGTAGAATGGTGTATGTAGCACAACAGACGTAGAGTAGTGTAGGTAGCACAACAGGCATAGAGTAGTGTAGGTAGCACAACAGACGTAGAGTAGTGTATGTAGCACAACAGGGGTTAGAGTAGTGTAGGTAGCACAACAGGCGTAGAGTAGTGTAGGTAGTACAACAGGCCTACAGTAGTGTAGGTAGCACAACAGGCGTAGAGTAGTGTAGGTTGCACAACAGGCGTAGAGTAGTGTAGGTAGCACAACAGGCGTAGAGTAATGTGGGTAGCACAACAGGCGTAGAGTAGTGTAGGTAGCACAACAGGCGTAGAGTAGTGTAAGTAGCACAACAGGCTTAGAGTAGTGTATGTAGCACAACAGGCGTATAGTAATGTAGGTAGCACAACAGGCGTAGTGTAGGGTAGGTAGCACAACAGGCTTAGAGTAGTGTAGGTAGCACAACAGGCATAGAGTAGTGTAAGTAGCACAACAGGCTTAGAGTAGTGTATGTAACACAACAGGCGTAGAGTAAGGTAGGTAGCACAACAGACGTAGAACAGTGTAGGTAGCACAACAGGCGTAGAGTAGTGTAGGTAGCACAACAGGCGTAGAGTAGTGTAAGTAGCACAACAGGCTTAGAGTAGTGTATGTAGCACAACAGGCGTATAGTAATGTAGGTAGCACAACAGGCGTAGTGTAGGGTAGGTAGCACAACAGGCTTAGAGTAGTGTAGGTAGCACAACAGGCATAGAGTAGTGTAAGTAGCACAACAGGCTTAGAGTAGTGTATGTAGCACAACAGGCGTAGAGTAGGGTAGGTAGCACAACAGACGTAGAGCAGTGTAGGTAGCACAACAGGCGTAGAGTAGTGTAGGTAGCACAACTGGCGTAGAGTAGTGTAGGTAGCACAACGGGCGTAGAGTAGTGTAGGAGGCACAACAGGCGTAGAGTAGGGTAGGTAGCACAACAGGCGTAGGGAGGTGTATGTAGCACAACAGGCGTAGAGTAGTGTAGGTAGCACAACAGGCATAGAGTAGTGTAGGTAGCACAACAGGCGTAGAGTAGTCTAGGTAGCACAACAGACGTAGAGTAGTGTAGGTAGCACAACAGACGTAATGAAGTAGTGTATATAACTACAACAGACGTAAGAGTAGATGTAAGTAGCACAACAGGCGTAGAGTAGTGTAGGTAGCACAACGGGCAATAAGAGTAGTGTAGCACAACAGACGTAGAGTAGTGTATGTAGCACAACAGGCGTAGGAAGTAGTGTAGGTAGCACAACAGGCGTAGAGTGAGATGTAGGTAGCAGCACAACAGGCGTAGAGTGAGGAATTGTATGTAAGCACAACGGGCGTAAGAGTAGTGTAGGTGACAAGGCGTATTAAGAGTAATTAATATGTTACTGAAACAAGGCGTATAAGTAGATGTATGTAGCACAACAGGCGTAATGAGAGTAGTGTAGGTAGCACAACAGGCGTAGAGTAGTGTAGGTAGCACAACAGGCGTAGAGTAGTGTAGGTAGCACAACAGGCGTAGAGTAGTGTATGTAGCACAACAGGCGTAGAGTAGGGTAGGTAGCACAACAGGCGTAGAGTAGTGTAGATAGCACAACAGGCGTAGAGTAGTATATGTAGCACAACAGGCGTAGAGTAGTGTATGTAGCACAATAGGCGTAGAGTATTGTAGGTAGCACAACTGGCGTAGAGTAGTGTAGGTAGCACAACAGGCGTAGTGTAGTGTAGGTAGCACAACAGGCGTAGAGTAGTGTAGGTAGCACAACAGGCGTAGTGTAGTGTAGGTAGCACAACAGGCGTAGAGTAATGTAGGTAGCACAACAGGCGTAGAGTAGGGTAGGTAGCACAACAGGCGTAGAGTAGGGTAGGTAGCACAACAGGCGTAGAATGGTGTATGTAGCACAACAGACGTAGAGTAGTGTATGTAGCACAACAGACGTATAGTAGTGTAGGTAGCACAACAGGCATGGAGTAGTGTAGGTAGCACAACAGGCGTAGAGTAGTGTAGGTAGCACAACAGACGTAGAGTAGTGTAGGTAGCACAACAGACGTAGAGTAGTGTATGTAGCACACCAGACGTAGAGTAGTGTAGGTAGCACAATAGGCGTAGAGTAATGTATGTAGCACAACAGGCGTAGAGTAGGGTAGGTAGCACAACAGGCGTAGAGTAGTGTAGATAGCACAACAGACGTAGAGTAGTATATGTAGCACAACAGGCGTAGAGTAGTGTATGTAGCACAACAGGCGTAGAGTAGTGTAAGTAGCACAACAGGCGTATAGTAGTGTATGTAGCACAACAGGCGTAGTGTAGTGTAGGTAGCACAACAGGCGTAGAGTAGTGTAGGTAGCACAACAGGCGTAGTGTAGTGTAGGTAGCACAACAGGCGTAGAGTAGTGTAGGTAGCACAACAGGCGTAGAGTAGGGTAGGTAGCACAACAGGCGTAGAATGGTGTATGTAGCACAACAGACGTAGAGTAGTGTATGTAGCACAACAGACGTAGAGTAGTGTAGGTAGCACAACAGGCATGGAGTAGTGTAGGTAGCACAACAGGCGTAGAGTAGTGTAGGTAGCACAACAGACGTAGAGTAGTGTAGGTAGCACAACAGACGTAGAGTAGTGTATGTAGCACAACAGACGTAGAGTAGTGTAGGTAGCACAACAGGCGTAGAGTAGTGTTGGTAGCACAACAGACGTAGAGTAGTGTATGTAGCACAACAGGCGTAGAGTAGTGTAGGTTGCACAACAGGCGTAGAGTAGTGTAGGTAGCACAACAGGCGTAGAGTAGTGTATGTAGCACAACAGGCGTAGCACAACAGGCGTAGAGTAGTGTAGGTAGCACAACAGGCGTAGAGTAGTGTAGTATAGTAGTGTAGTAGCACAACAGGCGTAGAGTAGTGTAGGTAGCACAACAGGCGTAGAGTAGTGTAGGTAGCACAACAGGCGTAGAGTAGTGTAGGTAGCACAACAGGCGTAGAGTAGTGTAGGTAGCACAACAGGCGTAGAGTAGGGTAGGTAGCACAACAGGCGTAGAGTGGTGTATGTAGCACAACAGGCGTAGAGTAGTGTAGGTAGCACAACAGACATAGAGTAGTGTAGGTAGCACAACAGGCGTAGAGTAGTGTATGTAGCACAACAGGGGTAGAGTAGTGTAGGTAGCACAACAGGCGTAGAGTAGGGTAGGTAGCACAACAGGCGTAGAGTAGTGTAGGTAACACTATAGCGCGGTACACCTTCAGTTTATTTTAAGGCTGATTCCTCTTCGTTCCCACACTGAAGCGTTCAGTCTTTCAAACACAATATTTCTGCAGACGACATGTCATGAAAGAGTACTGTGAGCAAAAATGCACGGGGCCAGCGGTTTTAGAAACCAAGTGAGAGGTCCACGTCCACCTATTTCCGGTTCGAAACTTTGGTAATCCCGTACATTGCATGGATCTTTAAGAGGAAACGTTAAATCCGTTGAACCTTATATCTATCTTCATGGACTAGTTATAAACCTAAAACATTATATAATATATGCTCGATCCCATCTCACACATCTCTTGGCACACCCACTTTGAAGTATTTAAAAAAAGTTCAATTCCTCTCCCCAGCTCAACTTCTCTATCCATATATAATGCATCTTTCACGCCCGCACGCACGCACGCACGCACGTCCGTCCTCTTACATGCACGCACACACGCACGCACGAACGCACCACAGCCTGGATTAGTCTCGCTTAACCGACTCTCGCCTGGCTGCGTGACTTCGCCAGAACGATAGTCTGGCTCTGAATGGCCCTTCTGAATATTATGCCATGAGAGCTGCTACCTAGTGAATATATGCATGTGATTAAAAGGCATTAAACTACGAAACAAGTTTAATGTCGTTTTTTGTGTGTGACATGTTTCAATATAAGTTTAATGTTGAATAGTTGTTATAATATAGTATTTTCTGATAAAAGTGTATCCTTATTTAATTTGTTATTTCATAGTTGGCCTGAGAGCCAATCATCGTCTCTACCCGAACCTGGGGTAAAGCCCCCTACCGGTGACATTGGCTGGAGCTTAATAATCCACGCCGTTGTGATGGGACAATGCTGCCACCTCACGGCGCCTGGATAATCGAGGCTAAGTCTGGATGGCAATGAACTAACGTGCTACCGCCTGGCGAACGCTATTGAACTAATTTACGATAATAAAATCGATCGGCCAAAAATGGCGCTTACGGAAGACTGGAATCCCTTGGGTGACGTTTTCTACAGGTGCGTTTCTTTAGACACAGTCGTTAATTCATATATGTGATCTATTATTGAGACAAGTCGTTGCGTAAACGACAACGCGTCTGTTAGCATTAGAGAAGTAAACACGGAGACCCCCCAAATATCGCCCAGACGAACCAGTGGTGCTGACACAGTGACAGTGGTTTCTGTAATATCTCCTAAATTGTACATCACACGTCACATGGTCGTTTTTGGTTGCCGATAAGCGACTTAATATGTCATAATTATACGGCAGTCGCGTTTAAGGGTTTCCACATTGTCAAATCCTGACCAAATGCGTCAGCAATGGCAATGTTCAGCGTTTCTGGAAAGGGGGTGTGGTTGTGTTCCTATGGCTATGCCAAAGCCTGGGCTATGCCTATGGCTATGGCCTATGGGTATGCTAGGCCTAGGGCCTCGGGCTTTGCTTGGCCAGTACTCTTACTTAAATGGTCCATACAAGTTGTCCGAATACTAACCCTATCCCTATGTCTCAACCCAGGGGAGTACCTATATTACTATAAGGCGGATACTGCTAATAATTTATGGCCAGTTAGTATAACCTAAACATTTCTGGTTTGGCCTTGGACTTGGTCATGGAACCTTTGTTGCGTTTACCTGGAGGAAAAGTAGATATGACACCACAACAACATAGAATGTCACATCTGTCCTGAGAAGCGGTGTCTATGACCATCATGAATACTTTAGAAGCCAGGTATAGTTCCAACTTTGAATTCTACAAACACAGTCGAAAAATCAGCGTAACATTAATGAAGAAAACACTCAAGTGGGAGTACCTAGAACGCAGCAGAGGTCAGCTGCCTAGCAATGTTCTATAAATATCTACGCGGAGATACAACCAGGGCTTCCTTTGCTGAGTCACTCAATTAACAACACTCGTGGCCACGGTGAATGATTTATTCAGGTGCCGGCAAGGACTCAGGTTTATGCTAACAGCTTTTTTAATAGAACATGTAAAGAACTGGAACGGACTAACCAAAATAGTTGTGTCTGCAACCACAGTGGACACTTTTAAATCTATGTTGGGCAGACGACTCTAAATTCCCTGTAGTGCTTTGGCACTTGCCCCCTGCCCCCCTCCCCCACCCGCTATATTGGCATAATGACCTTATGGTTTTTGTCAATTATTATATAGACATAGACACCTCCCCACCCCTCCCACAGGCCCCTCTACATAATGCTTCTTCTTTCATGTGCTTTTCTGGTACCATGCACAGCGTGTTCCCGAAGCCCCGGCAGCCAGCGGATCGTCGGCAACAGCTAATCAGACCACTGGCTAATGAATCAACCCCATATAATTATTTTCTCATGTTTTTTTGAGGCGAAAGAATGGCTCAATTTGACAAAATCCACGAAAAACTAAGCCAGTCTGGATATTGATGACCCGAGCGTGCCCGACCACTGCGGGAGATGGTCGAAAGTACACTCCCGCCGACGGCATGTTATGAACGGTTTGCATTGATTTCCACAGGCGCCACTGCATGGAGTCTGCGACAATTACTTTTTTTATAATTTTTGCGGGTTCTTCAATGAACAAGTATGCCTCCAAAAAGAAAACTTGGTGAGGATGGACAGCAGAAGACACTCTTCAGCTTTCAATTTAACAGCAAGGAAAGAAATCTTGTCAGTATGGGTGAATTTTGTGAATGGAAATGTGATTGACAGCTTGTGTAGACCTGCCAACTGTTACAGTTTTGCCGTTTTTGTTACGCTTAGGCAGCTGTTAATACGGTGTTACGGCTGGGCTGTAAATAATACAATAGTGACAAAAACTTACAACAAAATCGGACAAGCTTATTCATTATAAAGCATCCCATATTCTGCAAAATATGTAACCTTCCCAAGCATGGTGCGAAAAACAACTGCAGTCGGCAGTCCTGTTGCCAGTGTCAACATTTGTTTTCAATATTAACCACTCGGCAGCGCCACTGTTGAATTGTCAATGGACAGTCAGTTCCTGTTCATCTAGATGTATGGGAGGCTTGGGGTGTTATGACATTGTTTCACTTATGTTGGTTTATTGACCAAATTAATGTGTTGTCATTTAAATAATGAGCTTACCTGGGATACTGAGTGAGATTACATTCATAGCAAAATGGGTATAATTTTTGTCTACTGAAGCAACACTTAAAAATTAAATTAAATGATTAGAATCCACCAGAAGCCACCAAATAGCATCATTAAAAAAAAAAATTCCCAGACCCCCTAGTGTTAGCCTGCCTATGGAGCACAGCCGTGGCTTCACCACCATATTCACCCACACTGCTCAGACTCAGTAGCTGGCTACTCAATTGTTAAAACCTGCAACTCAAAATATTAGGGAATACACTGTATGCAGCACATCAATTGTTGATATATATTCCCGTTCTTTTCTCTGATATTAAATGCGTTATTATCTCTATTGATGTGTTATTCCACTGATCTTGTTGCATTGCAGGAAGCAGGAGCTGTATTCCATGGGATGGAATGTTGAAGTTGACCCAGAAAAGTTTCTTATAGCTGTTGCCCCATATGGGGGTCCTATTGGCAAGTATCTGACTGATATACACCTAAGGGCAGACTGTACCCCTGAAATGGCAAACTCAGTTAAACACTCCATAACTTGGCTAATAAGTGATGGATTTTGATGACATTTTCAGCAACTTTAGTATAGACACTTGACATGCAACTTATGCATTTTATGCCCCCTATCTCATTTGCATATTCAAACATAGAAATGTGGATAGTCAAATATGTATCTACAAATTTACAGAATTCAAAATTTTCAACAAAATTTCATTCTTCTGCCACAACTCAGGCAGTACAGCATAAGTAATTTTTCTTCAAAGTTTCAAACAGATATCTCTAATATTTGTTGAGACATCATGCCAAACGTAATGACTAAATGTGAAAAAAAAGCTGAGAAAAACACATTTAAAGTTTCAGTATGTGGTATTAGCATATTATATATATGAAACAAGGTGGTACTTGATCTCAAATGTAATTATTTTGCTCTCATATTTCTTTAAGTGCAAAAATTATGTTAAGTGATAGATGCTATTTTTGTGGAAAAATTTGAATTTTTCAAATTTCAAAGGTACAGTCTACCCTTAATACAAGGTAACTTGTGTAGTGCAGGATCTTCCCAAGAAATTCATACTATTTGCTGAATTTTATGATATTCTTTTACTATAAATACTTGTGAAAATGTTTTGAGAATTGAGTTCACCCTACGTTTCTGCCATGACTCATGCTGTATACTGATATTTTGAATTCAAACTGTTAGAAGAAAAGTTACCAATCAAAACGTTTCTCCTGTATAATTTTCAATACCTATTTAAAAAGTACTAAGGAACAACTTTATTTTAATGTCACACAAGAAATGATGTAAAAGTAAGAAATGCTGTGTTGTGTAAATTGCTGACCGGTATTTATTTAGGCCTAACAAATTTTGACAAGATTACT
Source organism: Paraescarpia echinospica (assembly GCA_020002185.1). Lineage (NCBI taxonomy): Eukaryota > Metazoa > Annelida > Polychaeta > Sabellida > Siboglinidae > Paraescarpia > Paraescarpia echinospica. The sequence continues at coordinate 15,206 of JAHLWY010001055.1, forward strand.
ATCCAGAGAATTATCTCTAGATGGCAGGTGGACAAGGAAGCATTTTGGCTTATCAAGAGTCCAACCCTTTTTATTTATGTGTATCCCGCCTTTCGGAGGTATTTGTTAATTTTATTTTAAAACATTCACGCTACAAACACCCACACAATCAGCAGATAATCTGTTCCATTCAGTTACAGTCCTTTGTGAAAATGAGAACTTTCTTATATCTAATCTACACTGTTCCTTTACTAATGTAACTTCACGTACTCTAGTCCTTCTATCTTTCTTAACTGAGAAAAATATTTCTATCAATATTTTAATAACCATTCAATATTTTCAACACTTCTATCTGATCTCCTCTCAATCTCCTGGTCACTAGTGTTGTTAAACCACATTCTTTTAGGCGAATTTCATAACTAAGACCCTTAGTTTTGGTATCATTTTAGTCGCTCTCCTCTGTACTCTTTCTAGCATATCTATGTCCTTCCTGCGATATGGCCTCCACGCTTGAATACAATATTCTAAATGAGGCCTAACTATTGTTTTGTACAGCGGTATTATTAGTTTTGTCCTTTACGCTATATTTCACCTAATTAATCTAGGGATTTGATTTCCCTTTGAAGCTGCAATTCCGCACTGCTCTGAAACCTTCATATCAACACTAATGGTTAATCCTAAGTCCTTTTCTTTTACAGTAGTACTTAGTACAGTACCCCCCAATGTATATTCTACATCTTCGTTCCCTTGTCCTGTGTGAAGGCATTTACATTTCCCAAAATTGAACAACATTTGCCACTTTTCAGACCATTTGATCAACCTGTCAATATCATCTTGCAAATGCTGTCTATCTCCATCACTTTTAATCCTTCTAAACACTTTTGTATCATCCACAAATATCATCACCTTATATATGTTATATCATTGTCCAAATCATTGATATATATTAAGAATAATATACCGGGTAGGTCCCAGTACTGATCCCTGTGGTATCCCACTCAAAACTGATTTCCAATTTGAAGCCTCCCCATCAACTACTACCCGTTACCCGTTGTCTTCTGTCAATCAGCCATTTTTCTAAGTAGATGATATCTACTGGTGATCCCTCGTCTACCCACTAAGTGATGTCTTCCAAAAACAACATATTTGTTAAGCATGACCTCATTTTTAGAAACCCATTTTGAGATGGGTTTATCAAGTTATGTTTAACAAGAAAATCCACCATGTGATCTTTAATTAGTCTTTCTAATAATTTGCTAATCACCAATGTTAAACTCATTGGTTTGTAGTTCTCTGTTTATACTGCTATGTAGTAAGTATTTTTGCTTAACAAATTTATTACACATTGCCTAATCTTATTAAATGACAAAGTCACATTGATATAATTTTAATATTCTTTGTAGCACTGATGCGAAATGATCAGAACGTACCAAAGGCACAACGGGCAGCAACCAAACCATTCATCAACATCTACACGTCAGCTGGTCGAGACATTGCACACTTCAAAGTAACAAGTCATGTTTGAATTTACTGGCCTGGGATATAAAATAACTTATACATGTTTATGTATCTATATAGTGAGAAATTGAGTTGTCTCAGCCATTGTAGCATAATTTTAAGTTGTATGACAGTTAAACAATGCCTGAATTGGATTGACATAATAACATGACCATTACAAACTGGTGCAGAAAACAAATAGTTAGATAAATTGTTTTTGAGTGAATTGTTGTAGTAATCGAATGGAACAAATTTGTCACTGGCACTGTGAAAATATACAACACTTATTGCACTGTAGTATGTTTCATGGATCTGTTTTTCCTCAGAAAGTATTAGATATGTCATGTGTAACTCTCTGTCTCTGATGCATCGCAGTAGTTATGTGTGTCACGCAAGATCCACGTGATTTAGAATAATGGATATCTTGTAGAAGATTTGTCCAGGTTTTGTATTAACTTTGTTAATGTTCTGTGAAACGGCATTGACAACCACGAGTATACTGTGATGTGTCTGTTGTCAGTGGGAGAGTGGCAGTGTCATCCAGTATACTATGACATGTCTGTTGTCAGTGGGAGAGTGGCAGTGTCATCCAGTATGCTATGACATGTCTGTTGTCAGTGGGAGAGTGGCAGTGTCATCCAGTATACTATGACATGTCTGTTGTCAGTGGGAGAGTGGCAGTGTCGTCCAGTATACTGTGACATGTCTGTTGTCAGTGGGAGAGTGGCAGTGTCATCCAGTATACTGTGACATGTCTGTTGTCAGTGGGAGAGTGGCAGTGTCGTCCAGTATACTGTAACATGTCTGTTGTCAGTGGGAGAGTGGCAGTGTCGTCCAGTATACTATGACATGTCTGTTGTCAGTGGGAGAGTGGCAGTGTCAGTCCATGTCTGTTGTCAGTGGGAGAGTGGCAGTGTCATCCAGTACATGACATGTCTGTTGTCAGTGGGAGAGTGGCAGTGTCGTCCAGTATACTGTGACATGTCTGTTGTCAGTAGGAGAGTGGCAGTGTCGTCCAGTATACTGTAACATGTATGTTGTCAGTGGGAGAGTGGCAGTGTCGTCCAGTATACTGTGACATGTCTGTTGTCAGTAGAAGAGTGGCAGTGTCGTCCAGTATACTGTAACATGTCTGTTGTCAGTGGGAGAGTGGCAGTGTCATCCAGTATACTATGACATGTCTGTTGTCAGTGGGAAAGTGGCAGTGTCATCCAATATACTGTGACATGTCTGTTGTCAGTGGGAGAGTGGCAGTGTCATCCAGTATACTATGACATGTCTGTTGTCAGTGGGAGAGTGGCAGTGTCATCCAGTATGCTATGACATGTCTGTTGTCAGTGGGAGAGTGGCAGTGTCATCCAGTATGCTATGACATGTCTGTTGTCAGTGGGAGAGTGGCAGTGTCATCCAGTATGCTATGACATGTCTGTTGTCAGTGGTAGAGTGGCAGTGTCATCCAGTATGCTATGACATGCCTGTTGTCAGTGGGAGAGTGGCAGTGTCATCCAGTATGCTATGACATGTCTGTTGTCAGTGGGAGAGTGGCAGTGTCATCCAGTATACTATGACATGTCTGTTGTCAGTGGGAGAGTGGCAGTGTCATCCAGTATGCTATGACATGTCTGTTGTCAGTGGGAGAGTGGCAGTGTCACCCAGTATGCTATGACATGTCTGTTGTCAGTGGGAGAGTGGCAGTGTCATCCAGTATACTGTGACATGTCTGTTGTCAGTGGGAGAGTAGCAGTGTCATCCAGTATACTGTGACATGTCTGTTGTCAGTGGGAGAGTGGCAGTGTCATCCAGTATGCTATGACATGTCTGTTGTCAGTGGGAGAGTGGCAATGTCATCCAGTATGCTATGACATGTCTGTTGTCAGTGGGAGAGTGGCAGTGTCATCCAGTATGCTATGACATGTCTGTTGTCAGTGGGAGAGTGGCAGTGTCGTCCAGTATACTGTGACATGTCTGTTGTCAGTGGGAGAGTGGCAGTGTCGTCCAGTATACTGTAACATGTCTGTTGTCAGTGGGAGAGTGGCAGTGTCATCCAGTATACTATGACATGTCTGTTGTCAGTGGGAGAGTGGCAGTGTCATCCAGTATACTGTGACATGTCTGTTGTCAGTGGGAGAGTGGCAGTGTCATCCAGTATGCTATGACATGTCTGTTGTCAGTGGGAGAGTGGCAATGTCATCCAGTATGCTATGACATGTCTGTTGTCAGTGGGAGAATAGCAGTGTCATCCAGTATGCTATGACATGTCTGTTGTCAGTGGGAGAGTGGCAGTGTCGTCCAGTATACTGTGACATGTCTGTTGTCAGTGGGAGAGTGGCAGTGTCATCCAGTATGCTATGACATGTCTGTTGTCAGTGGGAGAGTGGCAGTGTCGTCCAGTATACTGTGACATGTCTGTTGTCAGTGGGAGAGTGGCAGTGTCGTCCAGTATACTGTAACATGTCTGTTGTCAGTGGGAGAGTGGCAGTGTCATCCTGTATACTGTGACATGTCTGTTGTCAGTGGGAGAGTGGCAGTGTCGTCCAGTATACTATGACATGTCTGTTGTCAGTGGGAGAGTGGCAGTGTCGTCCAGTATACTATGACATGTCTGTTGTCAATGGGAGAGTGGCAGTGTCATCCAGTATATTGTAACATGTGTGTTGTCAGTGGGAGAGTGGCAGTGTCATCCACCTGGCCTGGTCTTGCAAGGAGGACCTGCTGTGCATACAGGACGATGGTCAGGTCCTCGTCTATGACATCTTTGGCAACATCAAGCGACACTTCAGCATGGGGCAGGTGTGTCGTCAGTCACAGTGTGAACCTTCACTTATCTACACTGTATTCTCAATTATTGAGCCAAACAACAAGTTAAGCAGAGACTGTCTATTCCTCATATTAAATGCCAAATTATGTTTAATGAACCTAAACCAGTATTCGCTGTTTAATATTTTTACTATGAAATGTTCAGATTGTATTAATTGATAAGTCAGATTCTAAAGATGTTCTGTTGACAATACTATGGATGGCGAGTGGACTAACCACAAGGCTTTGTGATGTTCGACAAGTTTGTGTGGTTCCCATATTAAAAGTAAATGATTCAGCTAACTGCCAGCTGATAGTTACCACCCCTTGTTTTTTTGCACGTAACTAACCAGACAGCCTCACTTTTAAAATGTCATCAGTATTATTTTTTATAAAAAAAAACATGATTTAAAGCAGAGCAGATTAATGTATGATAGTTGTTCACTGACAGAGTGAGTTTGTTGTTGGTACTGCGCAGGACGCCAAAGACCTACATGTGGTAGAATGTGAGGTGTTCAACAGCTATCAGGGCACTGGCGTAGCTGTTCTCACCACAACCTACCGACTCTTTGTTGTCAACAACATAGATGACGTACGCATACGTCGACTCCAAGCTATTCCTGGTACGTGTCTTAGGTCTGTCATATGTATGGTCCCAAGGTGTTCCTAGTTTGTGTCTTAGGCCTGTCATATGTATGGTTTCAAGCTATTCCTGGTATGTGTCTTAGGTCTGTCATATGTATGGTCCCAAGGTGTTCCTAGTATGTGTCTTAGGCCTGTCATATGTATGGTCTCAAGCTATTCCTGGTATGTGTCTTAGGTCTGTCATATGTATGGTCCCAAGCTATTCCTGGTATGTGTCGTAGACCTGTCATATGTATGGTCCCAAGCTATTCCAGGTACGTGTCTTAGGTCTGTCATATGTATGGTCCCAAGCTATTCCTGGTATGTGTCGTAGGCCTGTCATATGTATGGTCCCAAGCTATTCCTGGTACGTGTCTTAGGTCTGTCATGTGTATGGTCCCAAGCTATTCCTGGTACATGTCTTAGGTCTGTCATATGTATGGTCCCAAGCTATTCCTGGTACGTGTCTTAAGTCTGTCATATGTATGGTTCCAAGCTATTCCTGGTACGTGTCTTAGGTCTGTCATGTATGGTCCCAAGGTGTTCCTGGTACATGTTTTACCTCTGTCATATGTGTGGTTCCATGCTATTCCTGGTACCTGTCTTAGGTCTGTCATATATATGGTCCCAAGGTGTCCCTGGTACGTGTCTTAGGTCTGTCATATGTATGGTCCCAAGATATTCCTGGTACGTGTCTTAGGTCTGTCATGTGTATGGTCCCAAGGTGTTCTTGGTACATGGTTTACCTCTGTCATATGTGTGGTCCCACGCTATTCCTGGTACGTGACTTAGGTCTGTCATATGTATGGTCCCAAGGTGTCCCTGGTACAAGTCTTAGGTCTGTCATATGTATGGTCCCAAACTATTCCTGGTATGTGTCTTAGGTCTGTCATATGTATGGTCCCACACTATTCCTGGTACGTGTCTTAGGTCTGTCATATGTATGGTCCCAAGTTATTCCTGGTACGTGTGTTAGGTCTGTCATATGTATGGTCCCAAGGTGTTCCTGGTACGTGTCTTAGATCTGTCATATGTATGGTCCCAAGGTGTTCCTGGTACGTGTGTTAGGTCTGTCATATGTATGGTCCCAAGGTGTTCCTGGTACGTGTCTTAGGCCTCTCATATGTATGGTCCCAAGCTATTCCTGGTATCCGTCCACTGTCATCATGTGTGCTATGATCTGTCCTAGCGTCCGTCCACCGTCATCATGTGTGCTATGATCCGTCCTGGTGTCCGTCCACCGTCATCATTTGTGATATGATCCATCCTAGCGTCCGTCCACCATCATCATGTGTGCTATGATCCGTCCTAGCATCCGTCCACCGTCATCATGTGTGATATGATCCGTCCTAGCATCAGTCCACCGTCATCATGTGTGATATGATCCGTCCTAGCGTCCGTCCACCGTCATCATGTGTGATATGATCCGTCCTAGCGTCCGTCCACCGTCATAATGTGTGATATGATCCGCCCTAGCGTCCGTCCACCGTCATCATGTGTGATATGATCCGTCCTAGCGTCCGTCCACCGTCATCATGTGTGATATGATCCGTCCTAGCATCCGTCCACCGTCATCATGTGTGATATGATCCGTCCTAGCATCCGTCCACCGTCATCATGTGTGCTATGATCCATCCTAGCGTCCGTCCACCGTCATCATGTGTGCTATGATCCGTCCTAGCATCCGTCCACCGTCGTCATGTGTGCTATGATCCGTCCTAGTGTCCGTCCTCTGTCATCAGGTTTTACAAAACATTTAGCTGCAGTGGTTCCATCTGGTGAGTGAAACTGTTATTAACAAATTGATGCTTTTGTGAATATCAGAATTTGGGAGAATTTGTAGCAGCAAGGACAAATAATATATATATATATATATGTGTAAATATATATAAGAACATACCTTTACCTGTATTTATGATCAACTGGTGACTTGAACCGATACTAAACATTGTGGTTTTGGACTTATGAAATGCCCCTTTACGACTGGTTGTGTTACTGATGAAACAGTTCTTTTCCCCTGGTTGTATGACTCATGAAATGATCCTTTAACCCTAGTTGTATGACTCGTGAAATGACCCTTTCCCATGGTTTGTATGACTCATGAAATGATCCGTTACCCCTGGTTGTATGACTCATGAAATGACTGTTTACCTCTGGTTTTATGACTCATGTAATTACCCTGTACCCCTGGTTGTATGACTCACGAAATGACCCCTTACCCTAGTTGTTTGACTTTGCAGGCATGGAGGATGCCCCCAATTGCTGGGCCATGATGAACAGAGACCAGAGTTCACTCGCCCTCATGGCCAGTCAGGCCGACCTCTTCCTACTCGACCAGACTGGCAAATGTGACCAAGTGGTAACGACTTCATTTCAATATCTTCTTTAATTTCATCAGTTTAATTGTTTGTATAATAACTTAAATTCTTAAAATAAATATCAGTATTCTATAAAAAAAAGCTCTATCTGCTGTTGACAAGTTCCATGTTTTTGGTTTGAAATTCTACACATAAAGCCATATAAATCTGTATTAAATTTTCATTGGTTAACATGTGTGTATTCCTATTCCGATTGATTGTTGCCGAAATGAAATATACCTACATCACACAACATCAACAGTGTTTTGTCAGAAATCTATCAAGCATCAAATGTATTTGCTCTTCCATCACTGTTTGTAACCAAGTAATGGTGACACTCTTTGTTTTCAGACGCCAAAGATGGCGAGTCCAGTTTCAAGTTTCCTGGCCATGTCTGTGTCTTTCAACAACAAATATCTCGCTCTCTTCACTGACAACCAGCTGCTGTGGATCGGCTCCTCTGATCTGCAGGTTTGTATTTCTTCCTTCTATTTATCTGTTATTAAAGGTATCACATGAGCTGGTTCCTTTGCAAAGTGCATCCCCACAAATTGACAGAGATGGTGGCAGAGTGGCACAAATAATTGGACAAGGTCGTAGGTCAAGTGTGATTATTTGTGCCACATTTTCAGCCATCAAAGATGATAACAGGGGGATGTCTATTACAGATGTATCATTTTATATTTATATCATTTGAAGTTTGGACTACATTCTTTATCACTGCAGTTGCATGTAATTAGGTTACCTGCATGATCAATGCAGTATCGCAAGTCGATGCCTACATACTTATGCACTGTTGGTAAAGTCAGTGGGGTACCATAAAATTGCAAATTTAAGGATCTCTATGCTAAATTAAGTGGTCATCTGCCATCTTTTGAAAGGTTATTTGCATGTGACATGATAATATCAATACACTGAGTTGTCTAAAAGATTACTTTAAAATAGGCTTTATGGATATATGTACGGATATATGTATGGATATTCTTCTTAGTTGTTGGTTAATTACAGTTGTGTTGAATTCTGAGGTGAAATTGTTATCTGTGGCTTGAAATGGTTGCTTTTCTTTGCAGACTGTATATTGTGAATTGGACACAAAGTGCACCATGGTTCCCAAACAACTTCTCTGGTAGGTGACATTAATTAATCTTTCATTCATTCTTGTTGTCATTTTATATATTCTCATTATCTCTGTCGTACTTCCTTCAACTTTCTCTCTCTTCCTTCCCCTCACCCTGTCTCATTTTCGTCTCCCACACCCTCCTTCTTTCTCTCCATCTCCCACACCCTCTCTCTTTCTCTCCATCTGCCACACCCTCCTTCTTTCTCTCCATCTCCTACACCCTCTCTCTTTCTCTCCATCTCCCACACCCTCTCTCTTTCTCTCCATCTCCTACACCCTCTCTCTTTCTCTCCATCTCCCACACCCTCTCTCTTTCTCTCCATCTCTTACACCCTCTCTCTTTCTCTCCATCTCCCACACCCTCCTTCTTTCTCTCCATCTCCCACACCCTCTCTCTTTCTCTCCATCTGCCATGCCCTCCTTCTTTCTCTCCATCTCCTACACCCTCTCTCTTTCTCTCCATCTCCCACACCCTCTCTCTTTCTCTCCATCTCCTACACCCTCTCTTTCTCTCCATCTCCCACACCCTCCTTCTTTCTCTCCATCTCCTACACCCTCACTCTTTCTCTCCATCTCCCCCCACCCTCCTTCTTTCTCTCCATCTCCTACACCCTCTCTCTTTCTCTCCATCTCCCACACCCTCTCTCTTTCATTTGCATAATAAGCATTTGGGGGACTTCCGGTGGTGAATTGATTTGAATTTGGTGCAGCAAACTTGCGAAAATATAAGGATATTTGATCAAGATAAGTGATATTATTGAGCGTATAGGATACATAACGTAATTATAGATATATATTAAGCAATATTTTTTGTTAAAAGTTAGCTAGAGGGAGTAATCTAGGGTAGATTAAAAGTAGGCGATTTGCGAGCGATAATTGGGGACGTTAATGTAATCGGAACGTTGTTTACAAAGTAGGTCACTGGCGAAGTTAGCGTACCGTGAACGACAATAGAATAGCGTTATTTGAGATAATCGGTGTAGTTAGATGAGTAATTAAAACCTGAAATAACAATCTTTTAAAGTGTATAATAGTACACAGGAAACAGTCTTTGTAAAGACTACCTTGTATCTAAGCCTAACTTGAATACATTGTCATCGACATCGTAACTAGGTAAGGCACGGTGTGTCACTGTGTGTTAACAAATATAACTAACTATAACCTAAACAATCTGGTGTAAATTGTACACAGAAAAGTCTTTTCAAAGACTACATAAAAACTACTTTGAACATAAATAAATTCTGATATGGCACCTTGCAAGCGGCAACTCAGGGCAAAACGACACCTAGTTTGCAACGACTGCCAGAGCTGGGTGGATTTTGCGTTGTCTGGCTGTCCAAAATCATGGGTAGAGACCAAAGATGACGGATTCACCTTTCGGTGTATGGGGTGTTTGAGGGTGGAATGTCTGATGAAGGAGGTGTGTAAGTTGACGGATATAGTGAAGGAGATGGAGGCGAGACTCAACATAGAAATAGATGGAGCAGAGAGGGATGACGCGGAGAGAGTTGAGAATTCTACAACACAGAAGGAGCAGAGTTGTGACACGGAGACTGAAGAAAGGAGACTGAGAGGAAGGAAAGTGACCGGTGTGAAGGAACAAGACATTGAGAAAACAGAGGGACGGAGGAAAAGTGTTCGGCAGAGGAAGAGAAAACGGGCCAGTGGGGATAGATCAGCAGGTAGTCAGACTGTAGAGAACGAGGAGAGACACGACAGCGATACAGGTGGTGAAGAGGTAGATACCACAGAGGCAGTTGGTAAGACTGATGGAAGAAGACAGAGTGTTCAGCAAAAAACAGAAAACATGACAGGCGTGAAGGTGACAGGGGAGAAAGTGACCGTAGTGAAGGAGGTAGCCAGGGAAAAGGGACGGGAGAGGAGAGAAGAAAATGTGATGGGAGGAAAGAAGAAGGGACGAAAGGAAGTGAGAGTAAATGTGCTAGAAGAGAAGATGACAGGAGGAAAGGGGACAAGAGAAAACGCGACAGGAAAGAAGGGAATGGAAGAGAATGTGACAGGAGAGAAGATGACAAGAGGAAAAGACAACAACCAGACATATGCAAACCGGAGGAGCTACTCCGAGGCAGTGATTGAGGGGGCAAGGAGAAAAGAGAGAGTGTTTATGGGCGATTCAATTCTGAGAAAAACAGACAAGACTATATGCGAGGGGAAGGACGTTGTTGTATGTCTACCGGGGGCTAGGATAGAGCATGTGACCGAAAGGGTAGAGAAGGTATTGGGGCATGGCAAGGGAGGGTCTATACTAGTACACGTTGGGACAAACAATGCAGACAAGGAGGGAACAACTGGTATAGTTCAGAAGTACAGACATCTAGTGAGGAAGCTAAAGAAGACAAGAGTGGAACAGGTTATTCTCTCAGGAATTTTGCCAGTAATGGGAGGAAGGGGGGCAAGATACAGAAACTGTAAGAGGATGGCGATCAACGCACTAGTTGAGCAGATGTGTGAGGAACAGGGCGTGGGATTCCTAGATTTATGGGGGTACTTTGTTGGGAGAGAAGATATGTACATGAGAGATGGCCTCCATCTAAATGGAAAGGGGGCAGCAGTATTCTCAGAGAATCTGCTGCGATCTGTTGACAGTGGGGCAGGTTGCATCTATTTAAACTAAATTCGCAGGGGGGACTCGCAGAGAAGCCTGAAACTGGAGGTATACATAAAGGCAGCAAAAATAATTCAGCAAAGAACAGTCTGGAAAACTGTTCTGAAGCTGGGTATAAATGTGTTTGTTTAAATGTAAGGAGTATAGTAAACAAAAGAAATGAACTAAACATTATGGTAGAAGATATTGACCCTCACATAATAGGTATAACCGAATCATGGGCAACCACCGATATATCAGATGCCGAATTGGGACTGACAGGATATGTAATGTTTAGGAAAGATAGAATAGGAAGAAGGGGAGGTGGAGTTATTTTATATATTAAAGAATCTATCCAGGCTTATGAAATAAAATTAGACAGAGAAGCAGATTGCGAAGAAGCTGTTTGGTGTAACATAGTTACAGGAAACTCAACGTTAACGGTTGGATTAGTTTATCGAAGTCCAAACATAAGCATAGAAGAGAATGAAAAAATACAAAACGCTATAAGGGAAGTGAGCAAATGGGACTGTGTTATTATGGGGGATTTTAACCATGGGCATATAAAATGGAAATCTCGACAGAGTATGGGTAGTGAGGACCACAAGTTTTTAGTTTTAGTACAAGATAGTTTCCTTTCTCAACATGTGCTAGAACCAACCAGGGGAGAGAATGTGTTAGACTTAGTTTTGTCCTCACAGAATTAATTAGTTGACAATGTTAAATTATGTGAGCCTCTGGGAAGTAGTGATCACAAGCAGATACATTTTACCATCAAAGTAAAATCAGAAAGAAATAATAAAAAGCAGTTCAGGAGAAATTTGCACAAAGGAAGATATAAGGAAATGAGGAAATATTTAGCAAAGATAGACTGGAATAATACACTGAAGAATAAGACAGCAACAGAATGCTGGAATATCTTAAAGAATGAAATAGAGTGCATCGTAGATAAATTTGTTCCCTTCAAAAAACAAGGGAAACGGACCAGAAAGAAATACTTATCGAAAGAAGCCATTAGAAAAATTAAGTATAAACAAATGATGTGGAAGTCATATAGACGTACTGGAAATGACGAAGACTACAACATTTATAAAGAAGCACTAAACCAAGCTACAGCTGAAATTAGAAATTCAAAGAGAAGATATGAACATAAATTAGCTTGTAATATAAAACATGACAGCAAGAGTTGTTATGCGTATGTTCGAAGCAAACAGAAAGTTCAGGATAAGGTCGGTCCTCTAGAAGATAGTGCTGGAAATATAATATCAGAAGGATTCTTAATGGCAGAAGACCTAAACGAGTATTTTAGTTCAGTGTTTACCAGAGAAGACACTAGTTCACTGCCAGTACCAGAGGCTAAGTTCAAGGGGGCAGAATCAGACTATTTAAGACAGTTAATTGTAACCCCAGAAATGGTAGCTAAGAAAATTAGGGCTATGAAGGAAAATAATACACCTGGAGTGGATGGTATTCCACCCAAACTACTAGTGGAAATTGTAGAACAAATTAGCATACCGCTTGCAACGGTTTTCAACTTGTCATTAGAAGAGGGAGTGGTTCCTTTAGAATGGAAAGAAGCAAACACACCGCTATTTAAAAAGGTTCGGAGGAACAAGTCAAAATAACTATAGACCAAAGTTAGTTTAACATCATTATTTGTAAACGACAGAAGACCACCAAAGATCACATGGTGTGGGATTTCGTTAAACATAACTTGGATAAACCCATCTCAACATGGGTTTCTAAAAGCGAGGTCATGCTTAACAAATGTTATGTTTTTTGGAAGATATCACTAAGTGGGTAGATGATGGATCACCAGTAGATATCATCTACTTAGATTTTCAAAAAGCTTTCGACAAAGTGCCACACCAGAGATTACTGCTTAAACTAAAAGCCCATGGCATAGGAAATGGTATAATTAACTGGATAGAAAAATGGCTGATTGACAGAAGACAACGGGTAGTTGTTGATGGGGAGGCTTCAAACTGGAAATCAGTTTGAGTGGGGTTCCACAGGGATCAGTACTGGGACCTATATTATTCTTAATATATATAAACGATTTGGACGATGATATAGCTAGCGAGGTGTTGAAATTTGCAGATGATACAAAAGTGTTTAGAAGGATTAAAAGTGATGAGATAGACAGCATTTACAAGATGATCTTGACAGGTTGATCAAATGGTCTGAAAAGTGGCAAATGTTGTTCAATTTTGGGAAATGTAAATGCCTTCACACAGGACATAGGAACGTATATGTATGTAGAATATACAATGGGGGGAACTGTACTAAGTACTACTGTAAAAGAAAAAGACTTAGGGCTGACAATTAGTGCTGACATGAAGGTTTCAGAGCAGTGTGGAATTGCAGCTTCAAAGGGAAATCAAATCTTTGGATTGATTAGGCGAAATATAGCATATAAAGAAAAAGAACTAATAATACCGCTGTACAAAACAATAGTTAGGCCTCATTTAGAATAGTGTATACAAGCGTGGAGGCCATACTGCAAGAAGGACATAGATATGCTAGAAAGAGTACAGAGGAGAGCGACTAAAATGATACCAAAACTGAGGGATCTTAGTTATGAAATACGCCTAAAAGAATGTGGTTTAACAACACTAGAGACCAGGAGATTGAGAGGAGATCAGATAGAAGTGTTTAAAATATTGTGGTTTAACAACACTAGAGACCAGGAGATTGAGAGGAGATCAGATAGAAGTGTTTAAAATATTGAATGGTTATGAAAATATTGATAGAAATATGTTTTTTTCAGTTAAGAAAGATAGAAAGACTAGAGGACATGAAGTTACATTAGTAAAGGAGCAGTGTAGATTAGACGTGAGAAAGTTCTCATTTTCACACAGGACTCTGAATGAATGGAACAGATTATTTGATGATTGTGTGGGTGCTAGTAGTGTGAATATGTTTAAAAATAAAATCGACACATACCTCAGAAGGGCTGGATATATGTAGATAAAAGGGTTGGACTCTCGATAAGCCAAAGGGCTTCCTTGTCCACCTGCCATCTTGTTAAATCTTTTTAAATCTTGTTAAAATCATTATGATCTACATTGTGTTTCTTGTGTTGTAGAGGGGTGGTCGTTCTTGGTCCTTTCATCATTATGATCTACATTGTGTTTCTTGTGTTATAGAGGGGCAGTCGTTCTTGGTCCTCTCATCATTATGATCTACATTGTGTTTCTTGTGTTGTAGAGGTGCAGTCCTTTCATCATTATGATCTACATTGTGTTTCTTGTGTTGTAGAGGGGCGGTCGTTCTTGGTCCTTTCATCATTATGATCTAAATTGTGTTTCTTGTGTTGTGGAGGTGCAGCCTTTTTGGTCCTTTCATCCCTTTTTGGTCCTTTCATCATTATGATCTACATTGTGTTTCTTGTGTTGTAGAGGGGCGGTCGTTCTTGGTCCTTTCATCATTATGATCTACATTGTGTTTCTTGTGTTATAGAGGGGCAGTCGTTCTTGGTCCTTTCATCATTATGATCTACGTTGTGTTTCTTGTGTTGTAGAGGTGCAGTCCCTTTTGGTCCTTTCATCATTATGATCTACATTGTGTTTCTTGTGTTGTAGAGGGGCGGTCGTTCTTGGTCCTTTCATCATTATGATCTACATTGTGTTTCTTGTGTTATAGAGGGGCGGTCATTCTTGGTCCTTTCATCATTATGATCTACATTGTGTTTCTTGTGTTGTAGAGGGGCGGTCGTTCTTGGTCCTTTCATCATTATGATCTACATTGTGTTTCTTGTGTTATAGAGGGGCAGTCGTTCTTGGTCCTTTCATCATTATGATCTACGTTGTGTTTCTTGTGTTGTAGAGGTGCAGTCCCTTTTGGTCCTTTCATCATTATGATCTACATTGTGTTTCTTGTGTTGTAGAGGGGCGGTCGTTCTTGGTCCTTTCATCATTATGATCTACATTGTGTTTCTTGTGTTATAGAGAGGGCGGTCGTTCTTGGTCCTTTCATCATTATGATCTACATTGTGTTTCTTGTGTTATAGAGGGGCAGTCGTTCTTGGTCCTTTCATCATTATGATCTACGTTGTGTTTCTTGTGTTGTAGAGGTGCAGTCCCTTTTGGTCCTTTCATCATTATGAGCTACATTGTGTTTCTTGTGTTGTAGAGGGGCGGTCGTTCTTGGTCCTTTCATCATTATGGTCTACATTGTGTTTCTTGTGTTATAGAGGGGCGGTCATTCTTGGTCCTTTCATCATTATGATCTACATTGTGTTTCTTGTGTTGTAGAGGGGCGGTCGTTCTTGGTCCTTTAATCATTATGATCTACATTGTGTTTCTTGTGTTATAGAGGGGCAGTCGTTCTTGGTCCTTTCATCATTATGATCTACGTTGTGTTTCTTGTGTTGTAGAGGTGCAGTCCCTTTTGGTCCTTTCATCATTATGATCTACATTGTGTTTCTTGTGTTGTAGAGGGGCGGTCGTTCTTGGTCCTTTCATCATTATGATCTACATTGTGTTTCTTGTGTTATAGAGGGGCGGTCATTCTTGGTCCTTTCAT
>JAHLWY010001056.1:0-30708 GCA_020002185.1 Paraescarpia echinospica
ACACACACACACACACACATATATACATATATGTTGTCAATTTTTACGCTGAATAATGTTGCTGACTAGGAACGTTTACAATAGACAGCAATACAGTTATATAACTACTATGAAGTAGCACTCGACTCGGCATCAAAACGTTCGTTCGCAAAATGTGTAGGTGCTAACTTTATCGAGATATAACATAAACACATGCTTCAGCAATTCGAGCGTCCTTTTCAGTAGCTCTCCGTTTAGACAAAGCATATATAGGATTGACTTTACAAAATAGATCAATATCCACTTTCCGCATTTTACGTTTGATATGTGGCGTTTGACAGAAATACGTAATATAAACGAACAACACAAACAGTATGTCACACACTATTCGTAGACACGTCACTTTATTTTGTAAATATGTGTTTAATCAAAACAGCCATTGAATATGTCGTATTGAAGTTCCAGTCACCGATGCATACGAATAGCTATGTGTTTAACCCGAAATTCGTCAACTGTGTGCACCTTGTGAATGTACAGTTCTACAGCGGACGAAATCGAGCAAAGGTACACATTGTGTTAGCGATTTGTGGGCGTAGCTATCCTACCCCGGACGGTGATTGTAGCATATTATTTTTATAAGTGCATACATACATACACACTTAGCTACACATGTAATTAATGATGCAACACTGAAATCTACAATAAAAATATTGTACAGCTACAACGCTCTGTATTCTGCAACACTTGCAAAGTACGTTCAAATCAATGAGGAGCCGGCGACCACAACGAATGTTCCATTGGTATTAATACAAGTTGGGTACAACTGGACTGACAGTCATAGTATCCGACGTCATCACACGATCCTTTTAGGACAAGATGCCCGTATCAGGACAATAACTCCCAGTTCTATAGTAAATGAACCAATCGGACACGTTAGTTTAATTGATCATGCCTGCACTACGGGCCATGACATTGTGTGTCGTGGATGTATAATTAACATTCCAAGCCCTGTTGATTTCTTCCATTATTTAGTAGCTAAAATACACTGAACAGTAGACATATAATTCGGCCTTGTCTTGTGCTGCGGACGATTGAACGTAGATGTTAAATGGAGCCCTCTGTCAGCTACTGTTTGCATACAGTTTGAGGTAGTGCGATTATGCATGGCACTTGTAGGCATTCGACGTAAGTAAGAAATTACTAACATACGAACATGCTATTCTTGACGCGCCTTTGCTGTGCAAATATGTACCCAAGAGAAGAAAGTCAATCGACAGAAGAGACACGTCAACATAGCCAATCCCCTCTTCTTTACATAACACATCGTACTGAATTTCAACCTCTGATTTATTGTTGTATTGGATTACTTTGATTGTATATGATATATAGATGTCAAACCCGGAGGATCTTGAGGGGCATCAATATGTATAGTGTGGGGGATGGGATATAGGAATAACCCCCAATGTTATGGGAAGGGGTGCAAGTTTATGTTTTGGTGAGTGTGAATGCGAGTACAGTTCTAGTTGACGAGGTATTTTTTAGGCTAATGTGGGTGCAGTTGGATATATTTTTTAGTTCTCAGGGGTGCAGTTATATATATTGGTTGATCCTCATGGGTGCAGTTTGAGTTATTGGTGAGATTAACCCCCGAAAGATCAACACTTCCCGATTCATACGTGTTACATACACTACAGTGTCCTAAACATATACGTAAGTGTACGACTATCAAAATGTTCTTTTTCTGAAATACAAGCAAATTGTATCGTGGATCATCTTGTATCAAATACAACCGCGGTCCAAGTAGTAATATTGTTTTACATCAGCAATGGTGTCCAAATGATGACAAGAATTAGTCACAAGATGAAACTAATTTAATTACGAACGATTATTTTGTACTGTTAAATGTCGTAATAATAATAAACATTTGGTGAAGTTAGCGCATGGATTATTGTTGGAGCCTCGTTCTTGATCACAATTATCAGTGCAACTTGTCGATCCGTCGACAATATTAATATACGGCGTATTATATATTTATGACATACGAAGTAAGATTACCAGAAGAAGCTTTATTGGTACTAGTTATTTGTCATATCACCAAGTGTTTTATTTTGTGGGTGTTAATTTACCAACACTCTGTCCGACTTCCTCTGTCCGTTGGGTAACGCCACTATTTTGGCCTTTACTATTGATTTACGATTGTAGTTTATTGTATATTCCCCAAATGTCAGCATTGAAATGACGGAATATTTGTTATTCCTTCTGCTTGCCTTACCATTTGGAGATGGATACTATTGAAACTTTTTTTAGAGAGGCACGTCATCGAGCAACATGCACATTTCCAAAACCAAGGATATGCTTAGGTCAACCTCGACATCTGTGAGGATATTTGATTAGACTATTCCCAATGTTAGCGAATTAATATATGTATATATATATATTGTATATAATTTATTATCAACAAGAGGGCGACTTCATAGTTTCCAATAGTCACGATTACACAGCAGTTTTGGTTTTATATTTCTTCCAATTTAGCATCGACATCGACGCTGGTGGCTTGTTCCGCCGGAAAAAAAAACTCATGTGGAGAATCCTGGATTGCTAGTTCCTCAAGTAGTGTAACCACTATACATAGTTGTGCACAAACACTTCCACACTTCCAAACATTTCCATTCACGTGCAGGTCGGCCTGGTTGTGAGTATATGATGTATCGTCGTTTAGTTTAACAGGATTAATGAATCCGCAACAGTGTGTGCGTGCATATGGGTGCATGTGCGTGCATTAGTGCGTGCGCGCGTGCGTTTACGGTTGCATGTGCGCGCATGTGCATGCATACGCATCTGTACGTGCGTGCGTGCGTGCGTGTGTGTGTGTTTATACATGCATATATTTTAATAATAATCTTGTTGTATCATATCCTGCGTAGAAGATATAAGTGGCTGGCTAGCTGCCCCCTAGTAGAGTGACGACTGAACTTTTAAGGCTAAAATCAAAATCAAATAAATTTATTTTGCAACAACAACAGCATAACAGTATAAGTAGACAAAACAGCCGTTTTAAAAAATTAAGTTGTGTTGCATAGTGGTCACATGGCATGTTATATGCCGTTTTCCTGTGACCCCCGTAACCATATAGTTCGAATTATATTTACACATACGTATACAATGATTATCACGAGTGTATGATAACTTCTGTGTGACAACGGACTGGGGATGCGATGGAGAAGGAAACGAATTAGTGTCGGAAATTACTGTTAGAAAACAATGATAAGAAATTTGTGCGGATCCAAACATAGATATAAAAAGTAGCCAGTTATTTAGTTGCCCTCCGCACATCTGGGATTTAGGCAATGTACGTGGCTGAGATAGTTGTCTAGATATTGATTGGATAATAACAATTTGAATTTTTGTCTGGATTTGACGTTTTATATTGTATAATCGAGATTGTTCCATAGTTTTATAAAATGGTGTTTAGGTAATTTAGATGAAAAATGTGTTCTAGGCTTCTCTATGTATAAGAGGTTATGTTGTTTAGTAATTCTGATGTTAGTGGCTAGATTATTTTTGGTATATAATGTTTGAAGGATTTAGGCAGTGTATTATGGTGATAGTCATACATAAATAGAGAGACGTGCAACCTGTGAATATCAGTGATTTTAAGTATATTTTCAGATTTGAAGATAGGATCGGTGTGACTTCTATATCTTTTTAGTTAATTATTCGTATAGCGCGTTTTTGTAAAATTTATATATTTCTTATGGTATTTCGTTTCCATGCTTGTACACCGTAAGTTAAGAGACCTTGAATTAAGGTATAATAGAGGTTTTTTTAAACATTGTGTGACAACAAATGTTTTATTCTATTAATTGCAAAAATTGCTCTATATATTTTAGAACTGATTATGTTGAAATGTTTTTTCCATGTTAAATGTTTATCAATACGTATTCCTAAGAACTTCACCGATTCTTCTTTGTCAACCTTTCCAACATTATTAATAATTGCACTGTTTATTTTAATACAGTTATTTACCTGGTATTTGCTATTCGATGGACTAAATATGCAAACGTTTGTCTCTTTTATATTTAATGACAATTTATTGGCTCAAAGCCAATCATACAAATGTATTAATTCTTGGTTTATGCTGTCAATGAAAGTATCAATATGATTGGTATACAATTGTGTCATCTGCAATATATAATAAAGAGACATAGAGTTAGAAATGAAAATTAAAAGCTACTAGTAATAATAACTTTTTTGGATATGCATATATAATTTAGTTGGTGGGGGTCGGTCACATTTGATTTTAGGTGACCTGGTGGCGGAGTGACCCCCACCGATACGGTGTCAATGGTAAATATAGTGCCGTGAGATAGTTAGTACTGGTGGTTGGTAATACGTCTACGACTTGTAAGTAGTGGTTAGCAATACCATTGGGGCCGGCATGATTGCTGCGAACATTTATTGATGTATTTATGTTGTAGTTTATGAGTTATGTTAAGAATAAAGCTAAATGTCTTTAAATTGGCCTATTTCAATCTACACTTGTCTTGCATTGTTGCTTTGCATAGGAGGATGTATGTGTCAGGGGCGCATACTAATTTTTATTCAACGCAAAAACAAAGAAAAAATAACATCATCGAGCGTTGTTTACATCAATAAATTACATTACACAGTTTTTGTTATGTTCAAGAAAGAAATCAAAGATATAAATATACATAAAACTTCATGTCAGTTACAACATTCGTTCTATCAGTCTTTTCTAAAGCATCAGTCAACAACGCAAAGCAGTTTATCATGTTTGTAGTAATGAATTTGAAGAAAAAAAAATCCCCAAATAGAACACCTCGTGTATTTTAACAGTATCTAGGATAAATAGCTTTATTCTGTATTATGTTGAACATATTTTTTACCAAAGAAAATGTATTTGAACGGTTCATAAATCTGAATGCATATTCCGTCTATCTATGTTCTAAGAAAGTTATTTATGAAGAAAAGAAAAAAATAATAAAAAATAGTAATAACTTTCTTAGGACAAGCAAACAACACTTATTATTTACTGTCATATAGAAACAAATTAATTAATAGGAATAATAAGTTTAGATAATACAAATCTATGATGTATTGCATACTACATTATAAAGACAACATCGGTTATGTATGACGCAATCAGGAGTTCAAACAAACAAACAACCGAATAGTTGCACCAAAGGAGATCTGGAGGCTTAACATTCTTTATCTGAACAAACAAACAACCGAACAGTTGCACCAAAGGAGATGTGGAGGCTTATCTTTCTTTATCTGAACAAACAAACAACCGAACAGTTGCATCAAAGGAGATCTGGAAGCTTATCTTTCTTTATCTGAAAAAAACAAACAACCGAACAGTTGCACCAAAGGAGATCTGGCGGATTATCTTTCTTTATATGACAAACAAACAACCGAACAGTTGCACCAAAGGAGATGTGGAAGCTTATCTTTCTTTATCTGAACAAACAAACAACCGAACAGTTGCACCAAAGGAGATCTGAAAGCTTATCTTTCTTTATCTGAACAAACAAACAACCGAACAGTTGAACCAAAGGAGATCTGGAAGCTTATCTTTCTTTATCTGAACAAACAAACAACCGAACAGTTGCAACAAAGGAGACCAGGAAGTTTATCTTTCTTTATCTGAACAAATAAACAACAGAACAGTTGCATCAAAGGAGACCTGGAAGCTTTGCTTTCTTTATCTGAACAAACAAACAACCGAACAGTTGCATCAAAGGAGATGTGGAAGCTTATCTTTCTTTATCTCAACAAACAAACAACCGAACAGTTGCACCAAAGGAGATCTGGAAGCTTTGCTTTCTTTATCTGAACAAACAAACAACCGAACAGTTGCACCAAAGGAGATATGGAAACTTGTCTTTCTTTATCTGAACAAATAATTAACCGAATAGTTGCACCAAAGGAGATGTGGAAGCTTATCTTTCTTTATCTAAACAAACAAACAACCGAACAGTTACACCAAAGGAGATCTGGAAGCTTATCTTTCTTTATCTGAACAAACAAACAACTGAACAGTTGCACCAAAGGAGACCTGGAAGCTTATCTTTCTTTATCTGAACAAACAAACAACAGAACAGTTGAACCAAAGGAGATCTGGAAGCTTATCTTTCTTTATCTCAACAAACAAATAACCGAACAGTTGCACCAAAGGAGATTTGGAAGCTTATCTTTCTTTAACTGAACAAACAAACAACCGAACAGCTGCACCAAAGGATATCTGTAAACTTATATTTCTTTATGTGAACAAACAAAAAACAGAACAGTTGCACCAATGGAGATGTGGAAGCTTATCTTTCTTAATCTGAACAAAACAAACAACCGAACAGTTGCACCAAAGGAGATCTGGAAGCTCATATTTCTTTATCTGAACAAACAAACAACCGAACAGTTGCACCAAAGGAGACCTGGAAGCTTATCTTTCTTTATCTGAACAAACAAACAACCGAACAGTTGCACCATAGGAGTTCTGGAAGTTTATCTGTCTTTATCTGAACAAACAAACAAACAATCGAACAGTTGCACCAAAAGAGATTTGGAGGATTATCTTTCTTTATCTGAACAAAGAAACAACCGAACAGTTGCGCCAAAGGAGATGTGGAAGCTTATCTTTCATTATCTGAACAAACAAACAACCGAACAGTTGCACCAAAGGAGATTTGGAAGCTTATCTTTCATTATCTGAACAAACAAACAACCGAACAGTTGCACCAAAGGAGATTTGGAAGCTTATCTTTCTTTATCTGAACAAACAAACAACCGAACACTTGCACCAAAGGAGATATGGAAACTTGTCTTTCTTTATCTGAACAAATAATTAACCGAATAGTTGCACCAAAGGAGATGTGGAAGCTTATCTTTCTTTATCTAAACAAACAAACAACCGAACAGTTACACCAAAGGAGATCTGGAAGCTTATCTTTCTTTATCTGAACAAACAAACAACTGAACAGTTGCACCAAAGGAGACCTGGAAGCTTATCTTTCTTTATCTGAACAAACAAACAACCGAACAGTTGAACCAAAGGAGATCTGGAAGCTTTTCTTTCTTTATCTCTACAAACAAATAACCGAACAGTTGCACCAAAGGAGATTTGGAAGCTTATCTTTCTTTAACTGAACAAACAAACAACCGAACAGCTGCACCAAAGGATATCTGTAAACTTATATTTCTTTATGTGAACAAACAAAAAACAGAACAGTTGCACCAATGGAGATGTGGAAGCTTATCTTTCTTAATCTGAACAAAACAAACAACCGAACAGTCGCACCAAAGGAGATCTGGAAGCTCATATTTCTTTATCTGAACAAACAAACAACCGAACAGTTGCACCAAAGGAGACCTGGAAGCTTATCTTTCTTTATCTGAACAAATAAACAACCGAACAGTTGCACCATAGGAGTTCTGGAAGTTTATCTTTCTTTATCTGAACAAACAAACAAACAATCGAACAGTTGCACCAAAAGAGATTTGGAGGATTATCTTTCTTTATCTGAACAAAGAAACAACCGAACAGTTGCGCCAAAGGAGATGTGGAAGCTTATCTTTCATTATCTGAACAAACAAACAACCGAACAGTTGCACCAAAGGAGATTTGGAAGCTTATCTTTCATTATCTGAACAAACAAACAACCGAACAGTTGCACCAAAGGAGATTTGGAAGCTTATCTTTCTTTATCTGAACAAACAAACAACCGAACACTTGCACCAAAGGAGATGTGGAAGCTTATCTTTCTTTGTCTGAGCAAACTAACAACCGAACAGTTCCACCAAAGGAGATCTGGAAACTTATCTTTCTTTATCTGAATAAACAAACAACTGAACAGTTGCACCAAAGGAGATCTGGAAGCTGATCTTTCTTTATCTGAACAAACAAACAAACAACCGAACAGTTGCATCAAAGGAGATCTGGAAGCTTCTCTTTCTTTATCTGAACAAACAAACAACCGAACAGTTTCAACAAAGGAGATCTGGAAGCTTCTCTTTCTTCATCTGAACAAACAAACAACCGAACAGTTGCAACAAAGGAGATCTGGAAGCTTATCTTTCTTTATCTGAACAAACAAACAACGGAACAGTTGCACCAAAGGAGACCAGGAAGTTTATGTTTCTTTATCTGAACAAATAAACAACCGAACAGTTGCATCAAAGGAGATCTGGAAGCTTTGCTTTCTTTATCTGAACAAACAAACAACCGAACAGTTGCATCAAAGGAGATGTGGAAGCTTATCTTTCTTTATCTCAACAAACAAACAACCGAAAAATTGCACCAAAGGAAATCTGGAAGCTTTGCTTTCTTTATCTGAACAAACAAACAACCGAACAGTTGCACCAAAGGAGATTTGGAAGCTTATCTTTCTTTAACTGAACAAACAAACAACCGAACAGTTGCACCAAAGGAGATCTGGAAGCTCATATTTCTTTATCTGAACAAACAAACAACCGAACAGTTGCACCAAAGGAGACCTGGAAGCTTATCTTTTTTTATCTGAACAAACAAACAACCGAACACTTGCACCAAAGGAGATGTGGAAGCTTATCTTTCTTTGTCTGAGCAAACTAACAACCGAACAGTTCCACTAAAGGAGATCTGGAAGCTTATATTTCTTTATCTGAATAAACAAACAACTGAACAGTTGCACCAAAGGAGATGTGGAAGCTGATCTTTCTTTATCTGAACAAACAAACAAACAACCGAACAGTTGCATCAAAGGAGATCTGGAAGCTTCTGTTTCTTTATCTGAACAAACAAACAACCGAACAGTTGCAACAAAGGAGATCTGGAAGCTTATCTTTCTTTATCTGATCAAACAAACAACTGAACAGTTGCACCAAAGGAGATCTGAAAGCTTATCTTTCTTTATCTGAACAAACAAACAACCGAACAGTTGAACCAAAGGAGATCTGGAAGCTTATCTTTATTTATCTGAACAAACAAACAACCGAACAGTTGCAACAAAGGAGACCAGGAAGTTTATCTTTCTTTATCTGAACAAATAAACAACAGAACAGTTGCATCAAAGGAGACCTGGAAGCTTTGCTTTCTTTATCTGAACAAACAAACAACCGAACAGTTGCATCAAAGGAGATGTGGAAGCTTATCTTTCTTTATCTCAACAAACAAACAACCGAACAGTTGCACCAAAGGAGATCTGGAAGCTTTGCTTTCTTTATCTGAACAAACAAACAACCGAACAGTTGCACCAAAGGAGATATGGAAACTTGTCTTTCTTTATCTGAACAAATAATTAACCGAATAGTTGCACCAAAGGAGATGTGGAAGCTTATCTTTCTTTATCTAAACAAACAAACAACCGAACAGTTACACCAAAGGAGATCTGGAAGCTTATCTTTCTTTATCTGAACAAACAAACAACTGAACAGTTGCACCAAAGGAGACCTGGAAGCTTATCTTTCTTTATCTGAACAAACAAACAACCGAACAGTTGAACCAAAGGAGATCTGGAAGCTTATCTTTCTTTATCTCAACAAACAAATAACCGAACAGTTGCACCAAAGGAGATTTGGAAGCTTATCTTTCTTTAACTGAACAAACAAACAACCGAACAGCTGCACCAAAGGATATCTGTAAACTTATATTTCTTTATGTGAACAAACAAAAAACAGAACAGTTGCACCAATGGAGATGTGGAAGCTTATCTTTCTTAATCTGAACAAAACAAACAACCGAACAGTTGCACCAAAGGAGATCTGGAAGCTCATATTTCTTTATCTGAACAAACAAACAACCGAACAGTTGCACCAAAGGAGACCTGGAAGCTTATCTTTCTTTATCTGAACAAACAAACAACCGAACAGTTGCACCATAGGAGTTCTGGAAGTTTATCTTTCTTTATCTGAACAAACAAACAAACAATCGAACAGTTGCACCAAAAGAGATTTGGAGGATTATCTTTCTTTATCTGAACAAAGAAACAACCGAACAGTTGCGCCAAAGGAGATGTGGAAGCTTATCTTTCATTATCTGAACAAACAAACAACCGAACAGTTGCACCAAAGGAGATTTGGAAGCTTATCTTTCATTATCTGTACAAACAAACAACCGAACAGTTGCACCAAAGGAGATTTGGAAGCTTATCTTTCTTTATCTGAACAAACAAACAACCGAACACTTGCACCAAAGGAGATGTGGAAGCTTATCTTTCTTTGTCTGAGCAAACTAACAACCGAACAGTTCCACCAAAGGAGATCTGGAAACTTATCTTTCTTTATCTGAATAAACAAACAACTGAACAGTTGCACCAAAGGAGATCTGGAAGCTGATCTTTCTTTATCTGAACAAACAAACAAACAACCGAACAGTTGCATCAAAGGAGATCTGGAAGCTTCTCTTTCTTTATCTGAACAAACAAACAACCGAACAGTTTCAACAAAGGAGATCTGGAAGCTTCTCTTTCTTCATCTGAACAAACAAACAACCGAACAGTTGCAACAAAGGAGATCTGGAAGCTTATCTTTCTTTATCTGAACAAACAAACAACGGAACAGTTGCACCAAAGGAGACCAGGAAGTTTATGTTTCTTTATCTGAACAAATAAACAACCGAACAGTTGCATCAAAGGAGATCAGGAAGCTTTGCTTTCTTTATCTGAACAAACAAACAACCGAACAGTTGCATCAAAGGAGATGTGGAAGCTTATCTTTCTTTATCTCAACAAACAAACAACCGAAAAATTGCACCAAAGGAGATCTGGAAGCTTTGCTTTCTTTATCTGAACAAACAAACAACCGACCAGTTGCACCAAAGGAGATTTGGAAGCTTATCTTTCTTTAACTGAACAAACAAACAACCGAACAGTTGCACCAAAGGAGATCTGGAAGCTCATATTTCTTTATCTGAACAAACAAACAACCGAACAGTTGCACCAAAGGCGACCTGGAAGCTTATCTTTTTTTATCTGAACAAACAAACAACCGAACACTTGCACCAAAGGAGATGTGGAAGCTTATCTTTCTTTGTCTGAGCAAACTAACAACCGAACAGTTCCACCAAAGGAGATCTGGAAGCTTATATTTCTTTATCTGAATAAACAAACAACTGAACAGTTGCACCAAAGGAGATGTGGAAGCTGATCTTTCTTTATCTGAACAAACAAACAAACAACCGAACAGTTGCATCAAAGGAGATCTGGAAGCTTCTGTTTCTTTATCTGAACAAACAAACAACCGAACAGTTGCAACAAAGGAGATCTGGAAGCTTATCTTTCTTTATCTGATCAAACAAACAACTGAACAGTTGCACCAAAGGAGATCTGGAAGCTTATCTTTCTTTATCTCAACAAACAAACAACCGAACAGTTGCACCAAAGGAGACATGGAAGCTTCTCTTTCTTTATCTGAACAAACAAACAACCGAACAGTTGCAACAAAGGAGATCTGGAAGCTTATCTTTCTTTACCTAAACAAACAAACAACCGAACAGTTGCACTAAAGGAGATGTGGAAGCTTATCTTTCTTTATCTGAACAAACAAACATCCGAACAGTTGCACCAAATGAGATGTAGAAACTTATCTTTCTATATCTGAACAAACAAACAACCGAACAGTTGCACCAAAGAAGATCTGGAAGCTTATCTTTCTTTATCTGAACAAACAAACAACCGAACAGTTGCACCAAAGGAGATTTGGAAGCTTATCTTTCTTTATCTGAACAAACAAACAACCGAACACTTGCACCAAAGGAGATGTGGAAGCTTATCTTTCTTTGTCTGAGCAAACTAACAACCGAACAGTTCCACCAAAGGAGATCTGGAAACTTATCTTTCTTTATCTGAATAAACAAACAACTGAACAGTTGCACCAAAGGAGATCTGGAAGCTGATCTTTCTTTATCTGAACAAACAAACAAACAACCGAACAGTTGCATCAAAGGAGATCTGGAAGCTTCTCTTTCTTTATCTGAACAAACAAACAACCGAACAGTTTCAACAAAGGAGATCTGGAAGCTTCTCTTTCTTCATCTGAACAAACAAACAACCGAACAGTTGCAACAAAGGAGATCTGGAAGCTTATCTTTCTTTATCTGAACAAACAAACAACGGAACAGTTGCACCAAAGGAGACCAGGAAGTTTATGTTTCTTTATCTGAACAAATAAACAACCGAACAGTTGCGTCAAAGGAGATCTGGAAGCTTTGCTTTCTTTATCTGAACAAACAAACAACCGAACAGTTGCATCAAAGGAGATGTGGAAGCTTATCTTTCTTTATCTCAACAAACAAACAACCGAAAAATTGCACCAAAGGAGATCTGGAAGCTTTGCTTTCTTTATCTGAACAAACAAACAACCGAACAGTTGCACCAAAGGAGATTTGGAAGCTTATCTTTCTTTAACTGAACAAACAAACAACCGAACAGTTGCACCAAAGGAGATCTGGAAGCTCATATTTCTTTATCTGAACAAACAAACAACCGAACAGTTGCACCAAAGGAGACCTGGAAGCTTATCTTTTTTTATTTGAACAAACAAACAACCGAACACTTGCACCAAAGGAGATGTGGAAGCTTATCTTTCTTTGTCTGAGCAAACTAACAACCGAACAGTTCCACCAAAGGAGATCTGGAAGCTTATATTTCTTTATCTGAACAAACAAACAACCGAACAGTTGCACCAAAGGAGATCTGAAAGCTTATCTTTCTTTATCTGAACAAACAAACAACCGAACAGTTGCATCAAAGGAGATCTGGAAGCTTATCTTTCTTTATCTGAACAAACAAACAACCGAACAGTTGCAACAAAGGCGACCAGGAAGTTTATCTTTCTTTATCTGAACAAATAAACAACAGAACAGTTGCATCAAAGGAGACCTGGAAGCTTTGCTTTCTTTATCTGAACAAACAAACAACCGAACAGTTGCATCAAAGGAGATGTGGAAGCTTATCTTTCTTTATCTCAACAAACAAACAACCGAACAGTTGCACCAAAGGAGATCTGGAAGCTTTGCTTTCTTTATCTGAACAAACAAACAACCGAACAGTTGCACCAAAGGAGATATGGAAACTTGTCTTTCTTTATCTGAACAAATAATTAACCGAATAGTTGCACCAAAGGAGATGTGGAAGCTTATCTTTCTTTATCTAAACAAACAAACAACCGAACAGTTACACCAAAGGAGATCTGGAAGCTTATCTTTCTTTATCTGAACAAACAAACAACTGAACAGTTGCACCAAAGGAGACCTGGAAGCTTATCTTTCTTTATCTGAACAAACAAACAACCGAACAGTTGAACCAAAGGAGATCTGGAAGCTTATCTTTCTTTATCTCAACAAACAAATAACCGAACAGTTGCACCAAAGGAG
Source organism: Paraescarpia echinospica (assembly GCA_020002185.1). Lineage (NCBI taxonomy): Eukaryota > Metazoa > Annelida > Polychaeta > Sabellida > Siboglinidae > Paraescarpia > Paraescarpia echinospica. Next base: position 13,346 of record JAHLWY010001056.1, read on the forward strand.
ATTTGGAAGCTTATCTTTCTTTAACTGAACAAACAAACAACCGAACAGCTGCACCAAAGGATATCTGTAAACTTATATTTCTTTATGTGAACAAACAAAAAACAGAACAGTTGCACCAATGGAGATGTGGAAGCTTATCTTTCTTAATCTGAACAAAACAAACAACCGAACAGTTGCACCAAAGGAGATCTGGAAGCTCATATTTCTTTATCTGAACAAACAAACAACCGAACAGTTGCACCAAAGGAGACCTGGAAGCTTATCTTTCTTTATCTGAACAAACAAACAACCGAACAGTTGCACCATAGGAGTTCTGGAAGTTTATCTTTCTTTATCTGAACAAACAAACAAACAATCGAACAGTTGCACCAAAAGAGATTTGGAGGATTATCTTTCTTTATCTGAACAAAGAAACAACCGAACAGTTGCGCCAAAGGAGATGTGGAAGCTTATCTTTCATTATCTGAACAAACAAACAATCGAACAGTTGCACCAAATGAGATTTGGAAGCTTATCTTTCATTATCTGAACAAACAAACAACCGAACAGTTGCACCAAAGGAGATTTGGAAGCTTATCTTTCTTTATCTGAACAAACAAACAACCGAACACTTGCACCAAAGGAGATGTGGAAGCTTATCTTTCTTTGTCTGAGCAAACTAACAACCGAACAGTTCCACCAAAGGAGATCTGGAAACTTATCTTTCTTTATCTGAATAAACAAACAACTGAACAGTTGCACCAAAGGAGATCTGGAAGCTGATCTTTCTTTATCTGAACAAACAAACAAACAACCGAACAGTTGCATCAAAGGAGATCTGGAAGCTTCTCTTTCTTTATCTGAACAAACAAACAACCGAACAGTTTCAACAAAGGAGATCTGGAAGCTTCTCTTTCTTCATCTGAACAAACAAACAACCGAACAGTTGCAACAAAGGAGATCTGGAAGCTTATCTTTCTTTATCTGAACAAACAAACAACGGAACAGTTGCACCAAAGGAGACCAGGAAGTTTATGTTTCTTTATCTGAACAAATAAACAACCGAACAGTTGCATCAAAGGAGATCTGGAAGCTTTGCTTTCTTTATCTGAACAAACAAACAACCGAACAGTTGCATCAAAGGAGATGTGGAAGCTTATCTTTCTTTATCTCAACAAACAAACAACCGAAAAATTGCACCAAAGGAGATCTGGAAGCTTTGCTTTCTTTATCTGAACAAACAAACAACCGAACAGTTGCACCAAAGGAGATTTGGAAGCTTATCTTTCTTTAACTGAACAAACAAACAACCGAACAGTTGCACCAAAGGAGATCTGGAAGCTCATATTTCTTTATCTGAACAAACAAACAACCGAACAGTTGCACCAAAGGAGACCTGGAAGCTTATCTTTTTTTATCTGAACAAACAAACAACCGAACACTTGCACCAAAGGAGATGTGGAAGCTTATCTTTCTTTGTCTGAGCAAACTAACAACCGAACAGTTCCACCAAAGGAGATCTGGAAGCTTATATTTCTTTATCTGAATAAACAAACAACTGAACAGTTGCACCAAAGGAGATGTGGAAGCTGATCTTTCTTTATCTGAACAAACAAACAAACAACCGAACAGTTGCATCAAAGGAGATCTGGAAGCTTCTGTTTCTTTATCTGAACAAACAAACAACCGAACAGTTGCAACAAAGGAGATCTGGAAGCTTATCTTTCTTTATCTGATCAAACAAACAAATGAACAGTTGCACCAAAGGAGATCTGAAAGCTTATCTTTCTTTATCTGAACAAACAAACAACCGAACAGTTGAACCAAAGGAGATCTGGAAGCTTATCTTTATTTATCTGAACAAACAAACAACCGAACAGTTGCAATAAAGGAGACCAGGAAGTTTATCTTTCTTTATCTGAACAAATAAACAACAGAACAGTTGCATCAAAGGAGACCTGGAAGCTTTGCTTTCTTTATCTGAACAAACAAACAACCGAACAGTTGCATCAAAGGAGATGTGGAAGCTTATCTTTCTTTATCTCAACAAACAAACAACCGAACAGTTGCACCAAAGGAGATCTGGAAGCTTTGCTTTCTTTATCTGAACAAACAAACAACCGAACAGTTGCACCAAAGGAGATATGGAAACTTGTCTTTCTTTATCTGAACAAATAATTAACCGAATAGTTGCACCAAAGGAGACCTGGAAGCTTATCTTTCTTTATCTGAACAAACAAACAACCGAACAGTTGAACCAAAGGAGATCTGGAAGCTTTTCTTTCTTTATCTCAACAAACAAATAACCGAACAGTTGCACCAAAGGAGATTTGGAAGCTTATCTTTCTTTAACTGAACAAACAAACAACCGAACAGCTGCACCAAAGGATATCTGTAAACTTATATTTCTTTATGTGAACAAACAAAAAACAGAACAGTTGCACCAATGGAGATGTGGAAGCTTATCTTTCTTAATCTGAACAAAACAAACAACCGAACAGTCGCACCAAAGGAGATCTGGAAGCTCATATTTCTTTATCTGAACAAACAAACAACCGAACAGTTGCACCAAAGGAGACCTGGAAGCTTATCTTTCTTTATCTGAACAAATAAACAACCGAACAGTTGCACCATAGGAGTTCTGGAAGTTTATCTTTCTTTATCTGAACAAACAAACAAACAATCGAACAGTTGCACCAAAAGAGATTTGGAGGATTATCTTTCTTTATCTGAACAAAGAAACAACCGAACAGTTGCGCCAAAGGAGATGTGGAAGCTTATCTTTCATTATCTGAACAAACAAACAACCGAACAGTTGCACTAAAGGAGATGTGGAAGCTTATCTTTCTTTATCTGAACAAACAAACATCCGAACAGTTGCACCAAATGAGATGTAGAAACTTATCTTTCTATATCTGAACAAACAAACAACCGAACAGTTGCACCAAAGAAGATCTGGAAGCTTATCTTTCTTTATCTGAACAAACAAACAACCGAACAGTTGCACCAAAGAAGATCTGGAAGCTTATCTTTCTTTATCTGAACAAATAAACAACCGAACAGTTGCACCAAAGGAGATCTGGAAGCTTTTCTTTCTTTAAATGAACAAACAAACAACCGAACAGTTGCACCAAAGGAGATCTGGAAGCTTACCTTTCTTTAAATGAACAAACAAACAACCGAACAGTTGCGCCAAAGGAGATGTGGAAGCTTATCTTTCATTATCTGAACAAACAAACAACCGAACAGTTGCACCAAAGGAGATTTGGAAGCTTATCTTTCTTTATCTGAACAAACAAACAACCGAACACTTGCACCAAAGGAGATGTGGAAGCTTATCTTTCTTTGTCTGAGCAAACTAACAACCGAACAGTTCCACCAAAGGAGATCTGGAAACTTATCTTTCTTTATCTGAATAAACAAACAACTGAACAGTTGCACCAAAGGAGATCTGGAAGCTGATCTTTCTTTATCTGAACAAACAAACAAACAACCGAACAGTTGCATCAAAGGAGATCTGGAAGCTTCTCTTTCTTTATCTGAACAAACAAACAACCGAACAGTTTCAACAAAGGAGATCTGGAAGCTTCTCTTTCTTCATCTGAACAAACAAACAACCGAACAGTTGCAACAAAGGAGATCTGGAAGCTTATCTTTCTTTATCTGAACAAACAAACAACGGAACAGTTGCACCAAAGGAGACCAGGAAGTTTATGTTTCTTTATCTGAACAAATAAACAACCGAACAGTTGCATCAAAGGAGATCAGGAAGCTTTGCTTTCTTTATCTGAACAAACAAACAACCGAACAGTTGCATCAAAGGAGATGTGGAAGCTTATCTTTCTTTATCTCAACAAACAAACAACCGAAAAATTGCACCAAAGGAGATCTGGAAGCTTTGCTTTCTTTATCTGAACAAACAAACAACCGAACAGTTGCACCAAAGGAGATTTGGAAGCTTATCTTTCTTTAACTGAACAAACAAACAACCGAACAGTTGCACCAAAGGAGATCTGGAAGCTCATATTTCTTTATCTGAACAAACAAACAACCGAACAGTTGCACCAAAGGAGACCTGGAAGCTTATCTTTTTTTATTTGAACAAACAAACAACCGAACACTTGCACCAAAGGAGATGTGGAAGCTTATCTTTCTTTGTCTGAGCAAACTAACAACCGAACAGTTCCACCAAAGGAGATCTGGAAGCTTATATTTCTTTATCTGAACAAACAAACAACCGAACAGTTGCACCAAAGGAGATCTGAAAGCTTATCTTTCTTTATCTGAACAAACAAACAACCGAACAGTTGCATCAAAGGAGATCTGGAAGCTTATCTTTCTTTATCTGAACAAACAAACAACCGAACAGTTGCAACAAAGGAGACCAGGAAGTTTATCTTTCTTTATCTGAACAAACAAACAAACAACCGAACAGTTGCATCAAAGGAGATCTGGAAGCTTCTGTTTCTTTATCTGAACAAACAAACAACCGAACAGTTGCAACAAAGGAGATCTGGAAGCTTATCTTTCTTTATCTGATCAAACAAACAACTGAACAGTTGCACCAAAGGAGATCTGAAAGCTTATCTTTCTTTATCTGAACAAACAAACAACCGAACAGTTGAACCAAAGGAGATCTGGAAGCTTATCTTTATTTATCTGAACAAACAAACAACCGAACAGTTGCAATAAAGGAGAACAGGAAGTTTATCTTTCTTTATCTGAACAAATAAACAACAGAACAGTTGCATCAAAGGAGACCTGGAAGCTTTGCTTTCTTTATCTGAACAAACAAACAACCGAACAGTTGCATCAAAGGAGATGTGGAAGCTTATCTTTCTTTATCTCAACAAACAAACAACCGAACAGTTGCACCAAAGGAGATCTGGAAGCTTTGCTTTCTTTATCTGAACAAACAAACAACCGAACAGTTGCACCAAAGGAGATATGGAAACTTGTCTTTCTTTATCTGAACAAATAATTAACCGAATAGTTGCACCAAAGGAGATGTGGAAGCTTATCTTTCTTTATCTGAACAAACAAACAACTGAACAGTTGCACCAAAGGAGACCTGGAAGCTTATCTTTCTTTATCTGAACAAACAAACAACCGAACAGTTGAACCAAAGGAGATCTGGAAGCTTTTCTTTCTTTATCTCAACAAACAAATAACCGAACAGTTGCACCAAAGGAGATTTGGAAGCTTATCTTTCTTTAACTGAACAAACAAACAACCGAACAGCTGCACCAAAGGATATCTGTAAACTTATATTTCTTTATGTGAACAAACAAAAAACAGAACAGTTGCACCAATGGAGATGTGGAAGCTTATCTTTCTTAATCTGAACAAAACAAACAACCGAACAGTTGCACCAAAGGAGATCTGGAAGCTCATATTTCTTTATCTGAACAAACAAACAACCGAACAGTTGCACCAAAGGAGACCTGGAAGCTTATCTTTCTTTATCTGAACAAACAAACAACCGAACAGTTGCACCATAGGAGTTCTGGAAGTTTATCTTTCTTTATCTGAACAAACAAACAAACAAACAATCGAACAGTTGCACCAAAAGAGATTTGGAGGATTATCTTTCTTTATCTGAACAAAGAAACAACCGAACAGTTGCGCCAAAGGAGATGTGGAAGCTTATCTTTCATTATCTGAACAAACAAACAAACGAACAGTTGCACCAAAGGAGATTTGGAAGCTTATCTTTCATTATCTGAACAAACAAACAACCGAACAGTTGCACCAAAGGAGATTTGGAAGCTTATCTTTCTTTATCTGAACAAACAAACAACCGAACACTTGCACCAAAGGAGATGTGGAAGCTTATCTTTCTTTGTCTGAGCAAACTAACAACCGAACAGTTCCACCAAAGGAGATCTGGAAACTTATCTTTCTTTATCTGAATAAACAAACAACTGAACAGTTGCACCAAAGGAGATCTGGAAGCTGATCTTTCTTTATCTGAACAAACAAACAAACAACCGAACAGTTGCATCAAAGGAGATCTGGAAGCTTCTCTTTCTTTATCTGAACAAACAAACAACCGAACAGTTGCAACAAAGGAGATCTGGAAGCTTATCTTTCTTTATCTGAACAAACAAACAACGGAACAGTTGCACCAAAGGAGACCAGGATGTTTATGTTTCTTTATCTGAACAAATAAACAACCGAACAGTTGCATCAAAGGAGATCTGGAAGCTTTGCTTTCTTTATCTGAACAAACAAACAACCGAACAGTTGCATCAAAGGAGATGTGGAAGCTTATCTTTCTTTATCTCAACAAACAAACAACCGAAAAATTGCACCAAAGGAGATCTGGAAGCTTTGCTTTCTTTATCTGAACAAACAAACAACCGAACAGTTGCACCAAAGGAGATTTGGAAGCTTATCTTTCTTTAACTGAACAAACAAACAACCGAACAGTTGCACCAAAGGAGATCTGGAAGCTCATATTTCTTTATCTGAACAAACAAACAACCGAACAGTTGCACCAAAGGAGACCTGGAAGCTTATCTTTTTTTATCTGAACAAACAAACAACCGAACACTTGCACCAAAGGAGATGTGGAAGCTGATCTTTCTTTATCTGAACAAACAAACAAACAACCGAACAGTTGCATCAAAGGAGATCTGGAAGCTTCTGTTTCTTTATCTGAACAAACAAACAACCGAACAGTTGCAACAAAGGAGATCTGGAAGCTTATCTTTCTTTATCTGATCAAACAAACAACTGAACAGTTGCACCAAAGGAGATCTGAAAGCTTATCTTTCTTTATCTGAACAAACAAACAACCGAACAGTTGAACCAAAGGAGATCTGGAAGCTTATCTTTATTTATCTGAACAAACAAACAACCGAACAGTTGCAACAAAGGAGACCAGGAAGTTTATCTTTCTTTATCTGAACAAATAAACAACAGAACAGTTGCATCAAAGGAGACCTGGAAGCTTTGCTTTCTTTATCTGAACAAACAAACAACCGAACAGTTGCATCAAAGGAGATGTGGAAGCTTATCTTTCTTTATCTCAACAAACAAACAACCGAACAGTTGCACCAAAGGAGATCTGGAAGCTTTGCTTTCTTTATCTGAACAAACAAACAACCGAACAGTTGCACCAAAGGAGATATGGAAACTTGTCTTTCTTTATCTGAACAAACAAACAACCGAACACTTGCACCAAAGGAGATGTGGAAGCTTATCTTTCTTTGTCTGAGCAAACTAACAACCGAACAGTTCCACCAAAGGAGATCTGGAAACTTATCTTTCTTTATCTGAATAAACAAACAACTGAACAGTTGCACCAAAGGAGATCTGGAAGCTGATCTTTCTTTATCTGAACAAACAAACAAACAACCGAACAGTTGCATCAAAGGAGATCTGGAAGCTTCTCTTTCTTTATCTGAACAAACAAACAACCGAACAGTTTCAACAAAGGAGATCTGGACGCTTCTCTTTCTTCATCTGAACAAACAAACAACCGAACAGTTGCAACAAAGGAGATCTGGAAGCTTATCTTTCTTTATCTGAACAAACAAACAACGGAACAGTTGCACCAAAGGAGACCAGGAAGTTTATGTTTCTTTATCTGAACAAATAAACAACCGAACAGTTGCATCAAAGGAGATATGGAAGCTTTGCTTTCTTTATCTGAACAAACAAACAACCGAACAGTTGCATCAAAGGAGATGTGGAAGCTTATCTTTCTTTATCTCAACAAACAAACAACCGAAAAATTGCACCAAAGGAGATCTGGAAGCTTTGCTTTCTTTATCTGAACAAACAAACAACCGAACAGTTGCACCAAAGGAGATCTGGAAGCTTATCTTTCTTTATCTGAACAAACAAACAACCGAACAGTTGCACCAAAGGAGATCTGGAAGCTTTTCTTTCTTTAAATGAACAAACAAACAACCGAACAGTTGCACCAAAGGAGATCTGGAAGCTTACCTTTCTTTAAATGAACAAACAAACAACCGAACAGTTGCGCCAAAGGAGATGTGGAAGCTTATCTTTCATTATCTGAACAAACAAACAACCGAACAGTTGCACCAAAGGAGATTTGGAAGCTTATCTTTCATTATCTGAACAAACAAACAACCGAACAGTTGCACCAAAGGAGATTTGGAAGCTTATCTTTCTTTATCTGAACAAACAAACAACCGAACACTTGCACCAAAGGAGATGTGGAAGCTTATCTTTCTTTGTCTGAGCAAATTAACAACCGAACTGTTCCACCAAAGGAGATCTGGAAACTTATCTTTCTTTATCTGAATAAACAAACAACTGAACAGTTGCACCAAAGGAGATCTGGAAGCTGATCTTTCTTTATCTTAACAAACAAACAAACGAACAGTTGCATCAAAGGAGATCTGGAAGCTTCTCTTTCTTTATCTGATCAAACAAACAACCGAACAGTTTCAACAAAGGAGATCTGGAAGCTTCTCTTTCTTCATCTGAACAAACAAACAACCGAACAGTTGCAACAAAGGAGATCTGGAAGCTTATCTTTCTTTATCTGAACAAAAACAACGGAACAGTTGCACCAAAGGAGACCAGGAAGTTTATGTTTCTTTATCTGAACAAATAAACAACCGAACAGTTGCGTCAAAGGAGATCTGGAAGCTTTGCTTTCTTTATCTGAACAAACAAACAACCGAACAGTTGCATCAAAGGAGATGTGGAAGCTTATCTTTCTTTATCTCAACAAACAAACAACCGAAAAATTGCACCAAAGGAGATCTGGAAGCTTTGCTTTCTTTATCTGAACAAACAAACAACCGAACAGTTGCACCAAAGGAGATTTGGAAGCTTATCTTTCTTTAACTGAACAAACAAACAACCGAACAGTTGCACCAAAGGAGATCTGGAAGCTCATATTTCTTTATCTGAACAAACAAACAACCGAACAGTTGCACCAAAGGAGACCTGGAAGCTTATCTTTTTTTATCTGAACAAACAAACAACCGAACACTTGCACCAAAGGAGATGTGGAAGCTTATCTTTCTTTGTCTGAGCAAACTAACAACCGAACAGTTCCACCAAAGGAGATCTGGAAGCTTATATTTCTTTATCTGAATAAACAAACAACTGAACAGTTGCACCAAAGGAGATGTGGAAGCTGATCTTTCTTTATCTGAACAAACAAACAAACAACCGAACAGTTGCATCAAAGGAGATCTGGAAGCTTCTGTTTCTTTATCTGAACAAACAAACAACCGAACAGTTGCAACAAAGGAGATCTGGAAGCTTATCTTTCTTTATCTGATCAAACAAACAACTGAACAGTTGTACCAAAGGAGATCTGGAAGCTTATCTTTCTTTATCTCAACAAACAAACAACCGAACAGTTGCACCAAAGGAGACATGGAAGCTTCTCTTTCTTTATCTGAACAAACAAACAACCGAACAGTTGCAACAAAGGAGATCTGGAAGCTTATCTTTCTTTGCCTAAACAAACAAACAACCGAACAGTTGCGCTAAAGGAGATGTGGAAGCTTATCTTTCTTTATCTGAACAAACAAACATCCGAACAGTTGCACCAAATGAGATCTAGAAACTTATCTTTCTATATCTGAACAAACAAACAACCGAACAGTTGCACCAAAGAAGATCTGGAAGCTTATCTTTCTTTATCTGAACAAACAAACAACCGAACAGTTGCACCAAAGAAGATCTGGAAGCTTATCTTTCTTTATCTGAACAAACAAACAACCGAACAGTTGCACCAAAGGAGATCTGGAAGCTTTTCTTTCTTTAAATGAACAAACAAACAACCGAACAGTTGCACCAAAGGAGATCTGGAAGCTTACCTTTCTTTATCTCAACAAACAAACAACGGAACAGTTGCACCAAAGGAGATGTGGAAGCTTATCTTTCTTTATCTGAAAAAACAAACAACCGAACAGTTGCACAAAAGGAGATCTGGAAGCTTATCTTTCTTTATCTGAACAAACAAACAACCGAACAGTTGCACCAACGGAGATGTGGAAGCTTATCTTTCTTTATCTGAACAAACAAACAACCGAACAGTTGCACCAAAGGATATCTGGAAGCTTATCTTTCTATATATGAACAAACAAACAACCGAACAGTTGCACCAAAGAAGATCTGGAAGCTTATCTTTCTTTATCTGAACAAACAAACAACCGAACAGTTGCACCAAAGGAGATCTGGAAGCTTTTCTTTCTTTAAATGAACAAACAAACAACCGAACAGTTGCATCAAAGGAGATGTGGAAGCTTATCTTTCTTTATCTCAACAAACAAACAACCGAAAAATTGCACCAAAGGAGATCTGGAAGCTTTGCTTTCTTTATCTGAACAAACAAACAACCGAACAGTTGCACCAAAGGAGATTTGGAAGCTTATCTTTCTTTAACTGAACAAACAAACAACCGAACAGTTGCACCAAAGGAGATCTGGAAGCTCATATTTCTTTATCTGAACAAACAAACAACCGAACAGTTGCACCAAAGGAGACCTGGAAGCTTATCTTTTTTTATTTGAACAAACAAAAAACAGAACAGTTGCACCAATGGAGATGTGGAAGCTTATCTTTCTTAATCTGAACAAAACAAACAACCGAACAGTTGCACCAAAGGAGATCTGGAAGCTCATATTTCTTTATCTGAACAAACAAACAACCGAACAGTTGCACCAAAGGAGACCTGGAAGCTTATCTTTCTTTATCTGAACAAACAAACAACCGAACAGTTGCACCATAGGAGTTCTGGAAGTTTATCTTTCTTTATCTGAACAAACAAACAAACAATCGAACAGTTGCACCAAAAGAGATTTGGAGGATTATCTTTCTTTATCTGAACAAAGAAACAACCGAACAGTTGCGCCAAAGGAGATGTGGAAGCTTATCTTTCATTATCTGAACAAACAAACAACCGAACAGTTGCACCAAAGGAGATTTGGAAGCTTATCTTTCATTATCTGAACAAACAAACAACCGAACAGTTGCACCAAAGGAGATTTGGAAGCTTATCTTTCTTTATCTGAACAAACAAACAACCGAACACTTGCACCAAAGGAGATATGGAAACTTGTCTTTCTTTATCTGAACAAATAATTAACCGAATAGTTGCACCAAAGGAGATGTGGAAGCTTATCTTTCTTTATCTAAACAAACAAACAACCGAACAGTTACACCAAAGGAGATCTGGAAGCTTATCTTTCTTTATCTGAACAAACAAACAACTGAACAGTTGCACCAAAGGAGACCTGGAAGCTTATCTTTCTTTATCTGAACAAACAAACAACCGAACAGTTGAACCAAAGGAGATCTGGAAGCTTTTCTTTCTTTATCTCTACAAACAAATAACCGAACAGTTGCACCAAAGGAGATTTGGAAGCTTATCTTTCTTTAACTGAACAAACAAACAACCGAACAGCTGCACCAAAGGATATCTGTAAACTTATATTTCTTTATGTGAACAAACAAAAAACAGAACAGTTGCACCAATGGAGATGTGGAAGCTTATCTTTCTTAATCTGAACAAAACAAACAACCGAACAGTCGCACCAAAGGAGATCTGGAAGCTCATATTTCTTTATCTGAACAAACAAACAACCGAACAGTTGCACCAAAGGAGACCTGGAAGCTTATCTTTCTTTATCTGAACAAATAAACAACCGAACAGTTGCACCATAGGAGTTCTGGAAGTTTATCTTTCTTTATCTGAACAAACAAACAAACAATCGAACAGTTGCACCAAAAGAGATTTGGAGGATTATCTTTCTTTATCTGAACAAAGAAACAACCGAACAGTTGCGCCAAAGGAGATGTGGAAGCTTATCTTTCATTATCTGAACAAACAAACAACCGAACAGTTGCACCAAAGGAGATTTGGAAGCTTATCTTTCATTATCTGTACAAACAAACAACCGAACAGTTGCACCAAAGGAGATTTGGAAGCTTATCTTTCTTTATCTGAACAAACAAACAACCGAACACTTGCACCAAAGGAGATGTGGAAGCTTATCTTTCTTTGTCTGAGCAAACTAACAACCGAACAGTTCCACCAAAGGAGATCTGGAAACTTATCTTTCTTTATCTGAATAAACAAACAACTGAACAGTTGCACCAAAGGAGATCTGGAAGCTGATCTTTCTTTATCTGAACAAACAAACAAACAACCGAACAGTTGCATCAAAGGAGATCTGGAAGCTTCTCTTTCTTTATCTGAACAAACAAACAACCGAACAGTTTCAACAAAGGAGATCTGGAAGCTTCTCTTTCTTCATCTGAACAAACAAACAACCGAACAGTTGCAACAAAGGAGATCTGGAAGCTTATCTTTCTTTATCTGAACAAACAAACAACGGAACAGTTGCACCAAAGGAGACCAGGAAGTTTATGTTTCTTTATCTGAACAAATAAACAACCGAACAGTTGCATCAAAGGAGATCAGGAAGCTTTGCTTTCTTTATCTGAACAAACAAACAACCGAACAGTTGCATCAAAGGAGATGTGGAAGCTTATCTTTCTTTATCTCAACAAACAAACAACCGAAAAATTGCACCAAAGGAGATCTGGAAGCTTTGCTTTCTTTATCTGAACAAACAAACAACCGAACAGTTGCACCAAAGGAGATTTGGAAGCTTATCTTTCTTTAACTGAACAAACAAACAACCGAACAGTTGCACCAAAGGAGATCTGGAAGCTCATATTTCTTTATCTGAACAAACAAACAACCGAACAGTTGCACCAAAGGCGACCTGGAAGCTTATCTTTTTTTATCTGAACAAACAAACAACCGAACACTTGCACCAAAGGAGATGTGGAAGCTTATCTTTCTTTGTCTGAGCAAACTAACAACCGAACAGTTCCACTAAAGGAGATCTGGAAGCTTATATTTCTTTATCTGAATAAACAAACAACTGAACAGTTGCACCAAAGGAGATGTGGAAGCTGATCTTTCTTTATCTGAACAAACAAACAAACAACCGAACAGTTGCATCAAAGGAGATCTGGAAGCTTCTGTTTCTTTATCTGAACAAACAAACAACCGAACAGTTGCAACAAAGGAGATCTGGAAGCTTATCTTTCTTTATCTGATCAAACAAACAACTGAACAGTTGCACCAAAGGAGATCTGAAAGCTTATCTTTCTTTATCTGAACAAACAAACAACCGAACAGTTGAACCAAAGGAGATCTGGAAGCTTATCTTTATTTATCTGAACAAACAAACAACCGAATAGTTGCAATAAAGGAGACCAGGAAGTTTATCTTTCTTTATCTGAACAAATAAACAACAGAACAGTTGCATCAAAGGAGACCTGGAAGCTTTGCTTTCTTTATCTGAACAAACAAACAACCGAACAGTTGCATCAAAGGAGATGTGGAAGCTTATCTTTCTTTATCTCAACAAACAAACAACCGAACAGTTGCACCAAAGGAGATCTGGAAGCTTTGCTTTCTTTATCTGAACAAACAAACAACCGAACAGTTGCACCAAAGGAGATATGGAAACTTGTCTTTCTTTATCTGAACAAATAATTAACCGAATAGTTGCACCAAAGGAGATGTGGAAGCTTATCTTTCTTTATCTAAACAAACAAACAACCGAACAGTTACACCAAAGGAGATCTGGAAGCTTATCTTTCTTTATCTGAACAAACAAACAACTGAACAGTTGCACCAAAGGAGACCTGGAAGCTTATCTTTCTTTATCTGAACAAACAAACAACCGAACAGTTGAACCAAAGGAGATCTGGAAGCTTATCTTTCTTTATCTCAACAAACAAATAACCGAACAGTTGCACCAAAGGAGATTTGGAAGCTTATCTTTCTTTAACTGAACAAACAAACAACCGAACAGCTGCACCAAAGGATATCTGTAAACTTATATTTCTTTATGTGAACAAACAAAAAACAGAACAGTTGCACCAATGGAGATGTGGAAGCTTATCTTTCTTAATCTGAACAAAACAAACAACCGAACAGTTGCACCAAAGGAGATCTGGAAGCTCATATTTCTTTATCTGAACAAACAAACAACCGAACAGTTGCACCAAAGGAGACCTGGAAGCTTATCTTTCTTTATCTGAACAAACAAACAACCGAACAGTTGCACCATAGGAGTTCTGGAAGTTTATCTTTCTTTATCTGAACAAACAAACAAACAATCGAACATTTGCACCAAAAGAGATTTGGAGGATTATCTTTCTTTATCTGAACAAAGAAACAACCGAACAGTTGCGCCAAAGGAGATGTGGAAGCTTATCTTTCATTATCTGAACAACAAACAACCGAACAGTTGCACCAAAGGAGATTTGGAAGCTTATCTTTCATTATCTGAACAAACAAACAACCGAACAGTTGCACCAAAGGAGATTTGGAAGCTTATCTTTCTTTATCTGAACAAACAAACAACCGAACACTTGCACCAAAGGAGATGTGGAAGCTTATCTTTCTTTGTCTGAGCAAACTAACAACCGAACAGTTCCACCAAAGGAGATCTGGAAACTTATCTTTCTTTATCTGAATAAACAAACAACTGAACAGTTGCACCAAAGGAGATCTGGAAGCTGATCTTTCTTTACCTGAACAAACAAACAAACAACCGAACAGTTGCATCAAAGGAGATCTGGAAGCTTCTCTTTCTTTATCTGAACAAACAAACAATCGAACAGTTTCAACAAAGGAGATCTGGAAGCTTCTCTTTCTTCATCTGAACAAACAAACAACCGAACAGTTGCAACAAAGGAGATCTGGAAGCTTATCTTTCTTTATCTGAACAAACAAACAACGGAACAGTTGCACCAAAGGAGACCAGGAAGTTTATGTTTCTTTATCTGAACAAATAAACAACCGAACAGTTGCATCAAAGGAGATCAGGAAGCTTTGCTTTCTTTATCTGAACAAACAAACAACCGAACAGTTGCATCAAAGGAGATGTGGAAGCTTATCTTTCTTTATCTCAACAAACAAACAACCGAAAAATTGCACCAAAGGAGATCTGGAAGCTTTGCTTTCTTTATCTGAACAAACAAACAACCGAACAGTTGCACCAAAGGAGATTTGGAAGCTTATCTTTCTTTAACTGAACAAACAAACAACCGAACAGTTGCACCAAAGGAGATCTGGAAGCTCATATTTCTTTATCTGAACAAACAAACAACCGAACAGTTGCACCAAAGGAGACCTGGAAGCTTATCTTTTTTTATTTGAACAAACAAACAACCGAACACTTGCACCAAAGGAGATGTGGAAGCTTATCTTTCTTTGTCTGAGCAAACTAACAACCGAACAGTTCCACCAAAGGAGATCTGGAAGCTTATATTTCTTTATCTGAATAAACAAACAACTGAACAGTTGCACCAAAGGAGATGTGGAAGCTGATCTTTCTTTATCTGAACAAACAAACAAACAACCGAACAGTTGCATCAAAGGAGATCTGGAAGCTTCTGTTTCTTTATCTGAACAAACAAACAACCGAACAGTTGCAACAAAGGAGATCTGGAAGCTTATCTTTCTTTATCTGATCAAACAAACAACTGAACAGTTGCACCAAAGGAGATCTGAAAGCTTATCTTTCTTTATCTGAACAAACAAACAACCGAACAGTTGAACCAAAGGAGATCTGGAAGCTTATCTTTATTTATCTGAACAAACAAACAACCGAATAGTTGCAATAAAGGAGACCAGGAAGTTTATCTTTCTTTATCTGAACAAATAAACAACAGAACAGTTGCATCAAAGGAGACCTGGAAGCTTTGCTTTCTTTATCTGAACAAACAAACAACCGAACAGTTGCATCAAAGGAGATGTGGAAGCTTATCTTTCTTTATCTCAACAAACAAACAACCGAACAGTTGCACCAAAGGAGATCTGGAAGCTTTGCTTTCTTTATCTGAACAAACAAACAACCGAACAGTTGCACCAAAGGAGATATGGAAACTTGTCTTTCTTTATCTGAACAAATAATTAACCGAATAGTTGCACCAAAGGAGATGTGGAAGCTTATCTTTCTTTATCTAAACAAACAAACAACCGAACAGTTACACCAAAGGAGATCTGGAAGCTTATCTTTCTTTATCTGAACAAACAAACAACTGAACAGTTGCACCAAAGGAGACCTGGAAGCTTATCTTTCTTTATCTGAACAAACAAACAACCGAACAGTTGAACCAAAGGAGATCTGGAAGCTTATCTTTCTTTATCTCAACAAACAAATAACCGAACAGTTGCACCAAAGGAGATTTGGAAGCTTATCTTTCTTTAACTGAACAAACAAACAACCGAACAGCTGCACCAAAGGATATCTGTAAACTTATATTTCTTTATGTGAACAAACAAAAAACAGAACAGTTGCACCAATGGAGATGTGGAAGCTTATCTTTCTTAATCTGAACAAAACAAACAACCGAACAGTTGCACCAAAGGAGATCTGGAAGCTCATATTTCTTTATCTGAACAAACAAACAACCGAACAGTTGCACCAAAGGAGACCTGGAAGCTTATCTTTCTTTATCTGAACAAACAAACAACCGAACAGTTGCACCATAGGAGTTCTGGAAGTTTATCTTTCTTTATCTGAACAAACAAACAAACAATCGAACAGTTGCACCAAAAGAGATTTGGAGGATTATCTTTCTTTATCTGAACAAAGAAACAACCGAACAGTTGCGCCAAAGGAGATGTGGAAGCTTATCTTTCATTATCTGAACAAACAAACAACCGAACAGTTGCACCAAAGGAGATTTGGAAGCTTATCTTTCATTATCTGAACAAACAAACAACCGAACAGTTGCACCAAAGGAGATTTGGAAGCTTACCTTTCTTTATCTGAACAAACAAACAACCGAACACTTGCACCAAAGGAGATGTGGAAGCTTATCTTTCTTTGTCTGAGCAAACTAACAACCGAACAGTTCCACCAAAGGAGATCTGGAAACTTATCTTTCTTTATCTGAATAAACAAACAACTGAACAGTTGCACCAAAGGAGATCTGGAAGCTGATCTTTCTTTATCTGAACAAACAAACAAACAACCGAACAGTTGCATCAAAGGAGATCTGGAAGCTTCTCTTTCTTTATCTGAACAAACAAACAACCGAACAGTTTCAACAAAGGAGATCTGGAAGCTTCTCTTTCTTCATCTGAACAAACAAACAACCGAACAGTTGCAACAAAGGAGATCTGGAAGCTTATCTTTCTTTATCTGAACAAACAAACAAACAACGGAACAGTTGCACCAAAGGAGACCAGGAAGTTTATGTTTCTTTATCTGAACAAATAAACAACCGAACAGTTGCATCAAAGGAGATCTGGAAGCTTTGCTTTCTTTATCTGAACAAACAAACAACCGAACAGTTGCATCAAAGGAGATGTGGATGCTTATCTTTCTTTATCTCAACAAACA
>JAHLWY010001057.1:0-18753 GCA_020002185.1 Paraescarpia echinospica
CGGGGATACTGTTCATCGTGTAAGTGTAATTGTTGATGTACGGGGATACTGTTCAACGTGAAAGTGTCATTGTTGGTGTACGGGGATACTGTTCAACGTGAAAGTGTCATTGTTGGTGTACGAGGATACTCTTCACCGTGTAAATGTCATTGTTGGTATATGTCAATTCTGTTCACTGTGTAAGTGTCATTATTGGTGTACGGGGATACTGTTCACCGTGTAAGTGTCATTGTTGGTGTACGGGGATACTGTTCAAGGTGTAAGGGTCATTATTGGTGTACGGGGATACAGTTCACCGTGTAGGTCTCATTGTTGGTATACGGGGTTACTGTTCATTCTATGTTATTACATGTGTACGGGGATACTGTTCACTGCGTAAGTGTCATTATTGGTGTACGGGGATACAGTTCACCGTGTAGGTCTCATTGTTGGTGTACGGGGTTACTGTTCACCGTGTAAATGTCATTGTTGGTGTATGGGGATACTGTTCACCGTGTAAGTGTCATTGTTGGTGTACGGGAATACTGTTCAAGGTATAAGTGTCATTGTTGGTATATGTCGATTCTGTTTACTGTGTAAGTGTCATTGTTGGTGTACGGGGATACTGTTCGCTGTGTAAGTGTCATTGTTGGTATACGGGGGTACTGTTAAACGTGTCAGTGTCATTGTTGATGTACGGGGATACTGGTCACCACGTAGGTGTCATTGTTGGTGTACGGGGATACTTTTCACTGTGTAAGTGTCATTCTTGGTGTACGGGGATACTGTTCACTGTGTAAGTGTCATTGTTTTTGTACTGGAATACTGTTCACCGTGTACGTGTCATTGTTGGTGTACGAGGATACTGTTCACTGTGTAAGTGTCATTGTTGGTGTACGGGGATACTGTTCGCTGTGTAAGTGTCATTGTTGGTATACGGGGATACTGTTAAACGTGTTAGTGTCATTATTGGTGTACGGGGATACTTTTCACTGTGTAAGTGTCATTGTTGGTGTACGGGGATACTGTTCAAGGTGTAAGTGTCATTGTTGGTGTACGAGGATACTCTTCACCGTGTAAGTGTCATTGTTGGTATATGTCAATTATGTTCACTGTGTAAGTGTCATTATTGGTGTACGGGGATACTGTTCACCGTGTAAGTGTCATTGTTGGTGTACGGGGATACTGTTCAAGGTGTAAGGGTCATTGTTGGTGTACGGGGATACTGTTCACTGTGTAAGTGTCATTGTTCGTGTACGGGGATACAGTTCATCGTGTAAGTGTCATTGTTGGTGTACGGGGATACTGTTCACTGTGTATATGTCATTGTTGGTGTACAGGGACACTGTTCATTCTATGTTATTACATGTGTACGGGGATACTGTTCACTGTGTAAGTGTCATTATTGGTGTACGGGGATACAGTTCACCGTGTAGGTCTCTTTGTTGGTGTACGGGGTTACTGTTCACTGTGTAAGTGTCATTGTTGGTGTACGAGGACACTGTTCACTGTGTAAGTGTCATTGTTGGTGTAAGAGGATACTGTTCACAGTGTAAGTGTCATTGTTGGTGTACGGGGATACTGTTCAAGGTATCAGTGTCATTGTTGGTATATGTCGATTCTGTTCACTGTGTAAGTGTCATTGTTGGTGTACGGGGATACTGTTCACTGTGTAAGTGTCATTGTTGGTGTACGGGGATACTGTTCACCGTGTATGTGTCATTGTTGGTGTACGAGGATACTGTTCACTGTGTAAGTGTCACTGTTGGTGTACGGGGATACTGTTCGCTGTGTAAGTGTCATTGTTGGTATACGGGGATATTGTTAAACGTGTTAGTGTCATTGTTGGTGAGCGGGGATACTTTTCACTGTGTAAGAGTCATTCTTGGTGTACTGGGATACTGTTCACCGTGTAAGTGTCATTGTTGGTGTACGGGGATACTGTTCAAGGTGAAAGTGTCATTGTTGGTGTACGAGGATACTCTTCACCGTGTAAATGTCATTGTTGGTATATGTCAATTCTGTTCACTGTGTAAGTGTCATTATTGGTGTACGGGGATACTGTTCACCGTGTAAGTGTCATTGTTGGTGTACGGGGATACTGTTCAAGGTGTAAGGGTCATTATTGGTGTACGGGGATACAGTTCACCGTGTAGGTCTCATTGTTGGTGTATGGGGTTACTGTTCATTCTATGTTATTACATGTGTACGGGGATACTGTTCACTGCGTAAGTGTCATTATTGGTGTACGGGGATACAGTTCACCGTGTAGGTCTCATTGTTGGTGTACGGGGTTACTGTTCACCGTGTAAATGTCATTGTTGGTGTATGGGGATACTGTTCACCGTGTAAGTGTCATTGTTGGTGTACGGGAATACTGTTCAAGGTATAAGTGTCATTGTTGGTATATGTCGATTCTGTTTACTGTGTAAGTGTCATTGTTGGTGTACGGGGATACTGTTCGCTGTGTAAGTGTCATTGTTGGTATATGGGGATACTGTTAAACGTGTCAGTGTCATTGTTGATGTACGGGGATACTGGTCACCACGTAGGTGTCATTGTTGGTGTACGGGGATACTTTTCACTGTGTAAGTGTCATTCTTGGTGTACGGGGATACTGTTCTCTGTGTAAGTGTCATTGTTGTTGTACGGGGATACTGTTCACCGTGTACGTGTCATTGTTGGTGTACGAGGATACTGTTCACTGTGTAAGTGTCATTGTTGGTGTACGGGGATACTGTTCGCTGTGTAAGTGTCATTGTTGGTATACGGGGATACTGTTAAACGTGTTAGTGTCATTATTGGTGTACGGGGATACTTTTCACTGTGTAAGTGTCATTCTTGGTGTACGGGGATACTGTTCACCGTGTAAGTGTCATTGTTGGTGTACGGGGATACTGTTCAATGTGTAAGTGTCATTGTTGGTGTACGAGGATACTCTTCACCGTGTAAGTGTCATTGTTGGTATATGTCAATTATGTTCACTGTGTAAGTGTCATTATTGGTGTACGGGGATACTGTTCACCGTGTAAGTGTCATTGTTGGTGTACGGGGATACTGTTCATTCTATGTTATTACATGTGTACGGGGATACTGTTCACTGTGTAAGTGTCATTGTTCGTGTACGGGGATACTATTAATCGTGTAAGTGTCATTGTTGGTGTACGGGGATACTGGTCACTGTGTATATGTCATTGTTGGTGTACAGGGACACTGTTCATTCTATGTTATTACATGTGTACGGGGATACTGTTCACTGGGTAAGTGTCATTATTGGTGTACGGGGATACAGTTCACCGTGTAGGTCTCTTTGTTGGTGTACGGGGTTACTGTTCACTGTGTAAGTGTCATTGTTGGTGTACGGGGATACTGTTCACCGTGTAAGTGTCATTGTTGGTGTACGAGGATACTGTTCACTGTGTAAGTGTCATTGTTGGTTTAAGAGGATACTGTTCACAGTGTAAGTGTCATTGTTGGTGTACGGGGATACTGTTCAAAGTATCAGTGTCATTGTTGGTATATGACGATTCTGTTCACTGTGTAAGTGTCATTGTTGGTGTACGGGAATACTGTTCACTGTGTAAGTGTCATTGTTGGTGTACGGGGATACTGTTCACCGTGTATGTGTCATTGTTGGTGTACGAGGATACTGTTCACTGTGTAAGTGTCATTGTTGGTGTACGGGGATACTGTTCGCTGTGTAAGTGTCATTGTTGGTATACGGGGATATTGTTAAACGTGTTAGTGTCATTGTTGGTGAGCGGGGATACTTTTCACTGTGTAAGTGTCATTCTTGGTTTACGGGGATACTGTTCACCGTGTAAGTGTCATTGTTGGTGTACGGGGATACTGTTCAAGGTGAAAGTGTCATTGTTGGTGTACGAGGATACTCTTCACCGTGTAAATGTCATTGTTGGTATATGTCAATTCTGTTCACTGTGTAAGTGTCATTATTGGTGTACGGGGATACTGTTCACCGTGTAAGTGTCATTGTTGGTGTACGGGGATACTGTTCAAGGTGTAAGGGTCATTGTTGGTGTACGGGGATACTGTTCACTGTGTAAGTGTCATTGTTCGTGTACGGGGATACTGTTCATCGTGTAAGTGTCATTGTTGGTGTACGGGGATACTGTTCACTGTGTATATGTCATTGTTGGTGTACAGGGATACTGTTCATTCTATGTTATTACATGTGTACGGGGATACTGTTCACTGTGTAAGTGTCATTATTGGTGTACGGGGATACAGTTCAGATCTCATTGTTGGTGTACGGGGTTAATGTTCACTGTGCAAGTGTCATTGTTGGTGTACGGGGATACTGTTCACCGTGTAAGTGTCATTGTTGGTGTACGAGGACACTGTTCACTGTGTAAGTGTCATTGTTGGTGTAAGAGGATACTGTTCACAGTGTAAGTGTCATTGTTGGTGTACGGGAATACTGTTCAAGGTATAAGTGTCATTGTTGGTATATGTCGATTCTGTTTACTGTGTAAGTGTCAATGTTGGTGTACGGGGATACTGTTCGCTGTGTAAGTGTCATTGTTGGTGTACGGGGATACTGTTCAAGGTGTAAGGGTCATTATTGGTGTACGGGGATACAGTTCACCGTGTAGGTCTCATTGTTGGTGTACGGGGTTACTGTTCATTCTATGTTATTACATGTGTACGGGGATACTGTTCACAGTGTAAGTGTCATTGTTGGTGTACGGGGATACTGTTCAAGGTATCAGTGTCATTGTTGGTACATGTCGATTCTGTACACTGTGTAAGTGTCATTGTTGGTGTACGGGGATACTGTTCACTGTGTAAGTGTCATTGTTGGTGTACGGGGATACTGTTCACCGTGTATGTGTCATTGTTGGTGTACGAGGATACTGTTCACTGTGTAAGTGTCATTGTTGGTGTACGGGGATACTGTTGGCTGTGTAAGTGTCATTGTTGGTATACGGGGATATTGTTAAACGTGTTAGTGTCATTGTTGGTGAGCGGGGATACTTTTCACTGTGTAAGTGTCATTCTTGGTTTACGGGGATACTGTTCACCGTGTAAGTGTCATTGTTGGTGTACGGGGATACTGTTCAAGGTGAAAGTGTCATTGTTGGTGTACGAGGATACTCTTCACCGTGTAAATGTCATTGTTGGTATATGTCAATTCTGTTCACTGTGTAAGTGTCATTATTGGTGTACGGGGATACTGTTCACCGTGTAAGTGTCATTGTTGGTGTACGGGGATACTGTTCAAGGTGTAAGGGTCATTGTTGGTGTACGGGGATACTGTTCACTGTGTAAGTGTCATTGTTCGTGTACGGGGATACTGTTCATCGTGTAAGTGTCATTGTTGGTGTACGGGGATACTGTTCACTGTGTATATGTCATTGTTGGTGTACAGGGATACTGTTCATTCTATGTTATTACATGTGTACGGGGATACTGTTCACTGTGTAAGTGTCATTATTGGTGTACGGGGATACTGTTCACCGTGTAAGTGTCATTGTTGGTGTACGAGGACACTGTTCACTGTGTAAGTGTCATTGTTGGTGTAAGAGGATACTGTTCACAGTGTAAGTGTCATTGTTGGTGTAAGGGAATACTGTTCAAGGTATAAGTGTCATTGTTGGTATATGTCGATTCTGTTTACTGTGTAAGTGTCAATGTTGGTGTACGGGGATACTGTTCGCTGTGTAAGTGTCATTGTTGGTATACGGGGATACTGTTAAACGTGTTAGTGTCATTGTTGATGTACGGGGATACTGGTCACCACGTAGGTGTCATTGTTGGTGTACGGGGATACTTTTCACTGTGTAAGTGTCATTCTTGGTGTACGGGGATACTGTTCACTGTGTAAGTGTCATTGTTTTTGTACGGGGATACTGTTCACCGTGTACGTGTCATTGTTGGTGTACGAGGATACTGTTCACTGTGTAAGTGTCAGTGTTGGTGTACGGGGATACTGTTCGCTGTGTAAGTGTCATAGTTGGTATACGGGGATACTGTTAAACGTGTTAGTGTCATTGTTGGTGTACGGGGATACTTTTCACTGTGTAAGTGTAATTCTTGGTGTACGGGGATACTGTTCACCGTGTAAGTGTCATTGTTGGTGTACGGGGATACTGTTCAAGGTGTAAGTGTCATTGTTGGTGTACGAGGATACTCTTCACCGTGTAAGTGTCATTGTTGGTATATGTCAATTCTGTTCACTGTGTAAGTGTCATTATTGGTGTACGGGGATACTGTTCACCGTGTAAGTGTCATTGTTGGTGTACGGGGATACTGTTCAAGGTGTAAGGGTCATTTTTGGTGTACGGGGATACTGTTCACTGTGTAAGTGTCATTGTTCGTGTACGGGGATACTGTTCATCGTGTAAGTGTCATTGTTGGTGTACGGGGATACTGTTCACTGTGTATATGTCATTGTTGGTGTACAGGGACACTGTACATTCTATGTTATTACATGTGTACGGGGATACTGTTCACTGTGTAAGTGTCATTATTGGTGTACGGGGATACAGTTCACCGTGTAGGTCTCTTTGTTGGTGTACGGGGTTACTGTTCACTGTGTAAGTGTCATTGTTGGTGTACGGGGATACTGTTCACCGTGTAAGTGTCATTGTTGGTGTACGAGGACACTGTTCACTGTGTAAGTGTCATTGTTGGTTTAAGAGGATACTGTTCACAGTGTAAGTGTCATTGTTGGTGTACGGGAATACTGTTCAAAGTATCAGTGTCATTGTTGGTATATGACGATTCTGTTCACTGTGTAAGTGTCATTGTTGGTGTACTGTTCACTGTGTAAGTGTCATTGTTGGTGTACGGGGATACTGTTCACCGTGTATGTGTCATTGTTGGTGTACGAGGATACTGTTCACTGTGTAAGTGTCATTGTTGTTGTACGGGGATACTGTTCGCTGTGTAAGTGTCATTGTTGGTATACGGGGATATTGTTAAACGTGTTAGTGTCATTGTTGGTGAGCGGGGATACTTTTCACTGTGTAAGTGTCATTCTTGGTGTACGGGGATACTGTTCACCGTGTAAGTGTCATTGTTGGTGTACGGGGATACTGTTCAAGGTGAAAGTGTCATTGTTGGTGTACGAGGATACTCTTCACCGTGTAAATGTCATTGTTGGTATATGTCAATTCTGTTCACTGTGTAAGTGTCATTATTGGTGTACGGGGATACTGTTCACCGTGTAAGTGTCATTGTTGGTGTACGGGGATACTGTTCAAGGTGTAAGGGTCATTATTGGTGTACGGGGATACAGTTCACCGTGTAGGTCTCATTGTTGGTGTACGGGGTTACTGTTCATTCTATGTTATTACATGTGTACGGGGATACTGTTCACTGCGTAAGTGTCATTATTGGTGTACGGGGATACAGTTCACCGTGTAGGTCTCATTGTTGGTGTACGGGGTTACTGTTCACCGTGTAAATGTCATTGTTGGTGTATGGGGATACTGTTCACCGTGTAAGTGTCATTGTTGGTGTACGGGAATACTGTTCAAGGTATAAGTGTCATTGTTGGTATATGTCGATTCTGTTTACTGTGTAAGTGTCATTGTTGGTGTACGGGGATACTGTTCGCTGTGTAAGTGTCATTGTTGGTATACGGGGATACTGTTAAACGTGTTAGTGTCATTGTTGATGTACGGGGATACTGGTCACCACGTAGGTGTCATTGTTGATGTACGGGGATACTTTTCACTGTGTAAGTGTCATTCTTGGTGTACGGGGATACTGTTCACTGTGTAAGTGTCATTGTTTTTGTACGGGGATACTGTTCACCGTGTACGTGTCATTGTTGGTGTACGAGGATACTGTTCACTGTGTAAGTGTCATTGTTGGTGTACGGGGATACTGTTCGCTGTGTAAGTGTCATTGTTGGTATACGGGGATACTGTTAAACGTGTTAGTGTCATTATTGGTGTACGGGGATACTTTTCACTGTGTAAGTGTCATTCTTGGTGTACGGGGATTCTGTTCACCGTGTAAGTGTCATTGTTGGTGTACGGGGATACTGTTCAAGGTGAAAGTGTCATTGTTGGTGTACGAGGATACTCTTCACCGTGTAAATGTCATTGTTGGTATATGTCAATTCTGTTCACTGTGTAAGTGTCATTATTGGTGTACGGGGATACTGTTCACCGTGTAAATGTCATTGTTTGTGTAAGGGGATACTGTTCAAGGTGTAAGGGTCATTGTTGGTGTACGTGGATACTGTTCACTGTGTAAGTGTTATTGTTCGTGTACAGGGATACTGTTCATCGTGTAAGTGTCATTGTTGGTGTACGGGGATACTGTTCACTGTGTATATGTCATTGTTGGTGTACAGGGATACTGTTCATTCTATGTTATTACATGTGTACGGGGATACTGTTCACTGCGTAAGTGTCATTGTTGATGTACGGGGATACTGGTCACCACGTAGGTGTCATTGTTGGTGTACGGGGATACTTTTTACTGTGTAAGTGTCATTCTTGGTGTACGGGGATACTGTTCTCTGTGTAAGTGTCATTGTTTTTGTACGGGGATACTGTTCACCGTGTACGTGTCATTGTTGGTGTACGAGGATACTGTTCACTGTGTAAGTGTCATTGTTGGTGTACGGGGATACTGTTCGCTGTGTAAGTGTCATTGTTGGTGTGCGGGGATACTTTTCACTGTGTAAGTGTCATTCTTGGTGTACGGGGATACTGTTCACCGTGTAAGAGTCATTGTTGGTGTACGGGGATACTGTTCACTGTGTAAGTGTCATTGTTCGTTTACGGGGATACTGTTCATCGTGTAAGTGTCATTGTTGGTGTACGGGGATACTGTTCACTGTGTATATGTCATTGTTGGTGTACAGGGACACTGTTCATTCTATGTTATTACATGTGTACGGGGATACTGTTCACTGTGTAAGTGTCATTATTGGTGTACGGGGATACAGTTCACCGTGTAGGTCTCATTGTTGGTGTACGGGGTTACTGTTCACTGTGTAAGTGTCATTGTTGGTGTACGGGGATACTGTTCACCGTGTAAGTGTCATTGTTGGTGTACGGGGATACTGTTCACTGTGTAAGTGTCATTGTTGGTGTAAGAGGATACTGTTCACAGTGTAAGTGTCATTGTTGGTGTACGGGGATACTGTTCAAGGTATCAGTGTCATTGTTGGTATATGACGATTCTGTTCACCGTGTAAGTGTCATTGTTGGTGTACCGGGATACTGTTCACTGTGTAAGTGTCATTGTTGGTGTACGGGGATACTGTTCACCGTGTATGTGTCATTGTTGGTGTACAGGGATACTGTTCAAGGTGTAAGTGTCATTGTTGGTGTACGAGGATACTCTTCATCGTGTAAGTGTCATCGTTGGTATATGTCAATTATGTTCACTGTGTAAGTGTCATTGTTGGATTAAGGGGATACTGTTCACTGTGTAAGTGTCATTGTTGGTGTACGGGGATACTGTTCACCGTGTAAGTGTCATTGTTGGTGTACGAGGATACCGTTCACTGTGTAAGTGTCATTGTTGGTGTACGAGGATACTGTTCACTGTGTAAGTGTCATTGTTGGTGTGCGGGGATACTGTTCACCATGTACGTGTCATTGTTGGTGTACGGGGATACTGTTCAAGGTGTAAGTGTCATTGTTGGTATATGTCGATTCTGTTCACCGTGTAAGTGTCATTGTTGGTGTACGAGGACACTGTTCACTGTGTAAGTGTCATTGTTGGTGTAAGAGGATACTGTTCACAGTGTAAGTGTCATTGTTGGTGTACGGGGATACT
The DNA here is from genome assembly GCA_020002185.1 of Paraescarpia echinospica. Taxonomy (NCBI): domain Eukaryota; kingdom Metazoa; phylum Annelida; class Polychaeta; order Sabellida; family Siboglinidae; genus Paraescarpia; species Paraescarpia echinospica. The sequence goes on from JAHLWY010001057.1 coordinate 9,748, forward strand.
GTTCAAGGTATCTGTGTCATTGTTGGTATATGACGATTCTGTTCACTGTGTAAGTGTCATTGTTGGTGTACGGGGATACTGTTCACTGTGTAAGTGTCATTGTTGGTGTACGGGGATACTGTTCACCGTGTATGTGTCATTGTTGGTGTACGGGGATACTGTTCAAGGTGTAAGTGTCATTGTTGGTGTACGAGGATACTCTTCATCGTGTAAGTGTCATCGTTGGTATATGTCAATTCTGTTCACTGTGTAAGTGTCATTGTTGGTGTACGGGGATACTGTTCACTGTGTAAGTGTCATTGTTGGTGTACGGGGATACTGTTCACCGTGTAAGTGTCATTGTTGGTGTACGAGGATACCGTTCACTGTGTAAGTGTCATTGTTGGTGTACGAGGATACTGTTCACTGTGTAAGTGTCATTGTTGGTGTACGGGGATACTGTTCACCATGTACGGTCATTGTTGGTGTACGGGGATACTGTTCAAGGTGTAAGTGTCATTGTTGGTGTACGGGGATACTGTTCACTGTGTAAGTGTCATTGTTGGTGTACGGGGATACTGTTCACCGTGTAAGTATCATTGTTGGTGTACGAGGATACTGTTCACTGTGTAAATGTCATTGTTGGTGTACGGGGATACTGTTCACCGTGTAAGTGTCATTGTTGGTGTACGGGGATACTGTTCAAGATGTGAGTGGCATTGTTGGTGTACAGGGATACTGTTCACCGTGTAAGTGTCATAGTTGGTGAACCGGGATACTGTTTACTGTGTAAGTGTCATTGTTCGTGTACGGGGATACTGTTCATCGTGTAAGTGTCATTGTTGGTGTACGGGGATACTGTTCACCGTGTAAGTGTCATTCTTCGTGTACGGGGATACTCTTCATCGTGTAAGTGTCATTGTTGGTGTACGGGGATACTTTTCACTGTGTAAGTGTCATTCTTGGTGTACGGGGATACTGTTCACTGTGTAAGTGTCATTGTTTTTGTACGGGGATACTGTTCACCGTGTACGTGTCATTGTTGGTGTACGAGGATACTGTTCACTGTGTAAGTGTCATTGTTGGTGTACGGGGATACTGTTCGCTGTGTATGTGTCATTGTTGGTATACGGGGATATTGTTAAACGTGTTAGTGTCATTGTTGGTGAACGGGGATACTTTTCACTGTGTAAGTGTCATTCTTGGTGTACGGGGATACTGTTCACCGTGTAAGTGTCATTGTTGGTGTACGGGGATACTGTTCAAGGTGAAAGTGTCATTGTTGGTGTACGAGGATACTCTTCACCGTGTAAATGTCATTGTTGGTATATGTCAATTCTGTTCACTGTGTAAGTGTCATTATTGGTGTACGGGGATACTGTTCACCGTGTAAGTGTCATTGTTTGTGTAAGGGGATACTGTTCAAGGTGTAAGGGTCATTGTTGGTGTACGTGGATACTGTTCACTGTGTAAGTGTTATTGTTCGTGTACGGGGATACTGTTCATCGTGTAAGTGTCATTGTTGGTGTACGGGGATACTGTTCACTGTGTATATGTCATTGTTAGTGTACAGGGATACTGTTCATTCTATGTTATTACATGTGTACGGGGATACTGTTCACTGCGTAAGTGTCATTGTTGATGTACGGGGATACTGGTCACCACGTAGGTGTCATTGTTGGTGTACGGGGATACTTTTTACTGTGTAAGTGTCATTCTTGGTGTACGGGGATACTGTTCTCTGTGTAAGTGTCATTGTTTTTGTACGGGGATACTGTTCACCGTGTACGTGTCATTGTTGGTGTACGAGGATACTGTTCACTGTGTAAGTGTCATTGTTGGTGTACGGGGATACTGTTCGCTGTGTAAGTGTCATTGTTGGTGTGCGGGGATACTTTTCACTGTGTAAGTGTCATTCTTGGTGTACGGGGATACTGTTCACCGTGTAAGAGTCATTGTTGGTGTACGGGGATACTGTTCACTGTGTAAGTGTCATTGTTCGTGTACGGGGATACTGTTCATCGTGTAAGTGTCATTGTTGGTGTACGGGGATACTGTTCACTGTGTATATGTCATTGTTGGTGTACAGGGACACTGTTCATTCTATGTTATTACATGTGTACGGGGATACTGTTCACTGTGTAAGTGTCATTATTGGTGTACGGGGATACAGTTCACCGTGTAGGTCTCATTGTTGGTGTACGGGGTTACTGTTCACTGTGTAAGTGTCATTGTTGGTGTACGGGGATACTGTTCACCGTGTAAGTGTCATTGTTGGTCACCATGTAGGTGTCATTGTTGGTTTACGGGGATACTGTTCACAGTGTCAGTGTCATTATTGGTGTACGGGGATACTGTTCAAGGTGTAAGTGTCATTGTTGGTGTACGAGGATACTCTTCACCGTGTAAGTGTCATTGTTGGTATATGTCAATTCTGTTCACTTTGTAAGTGTCATTATTGGTGTACGGGGATACTGTTCACTGTGTAAGTGTCATTGTTGGTGTACGGGGATACTGTTCACTGTGTAAGTGTCATTGTTGGTGTACGGGGATACTGTTCACCGTGTATGTGTCATTGTTGGTGTACGGGGATACTGTTCATCGTGTAAGTGTCATCGTTGGTATATGTCAATTCTGTTCACTGTGTAAGTGTCATTGTTGGATTACGGGGATACCGTTCACTGTGTAAGTGTCATTGTTGGTGTACGAGGATACTGTTCACTGTGTAAGTGTCATTGTTGGTGTGCGGGGATACTGTTCACCATGTACGTGTCATTGTTGGTGTACGGGGATACTGTTCAAGGTGTAAGTGTCATTGTTGGTATATGTCGATTCTGTTCACTGTGTAAGTGTCATTTTTGGTGTACGGGGATACTGTTCACTGTGTAAGTGTCATTGTTGGTGTACGGGGATACTGTTCACCGTGTATGTGTCATTGTTGGTGTACGAGGATACTGTTCACTGTGTAAGTGTCATTGTTGGTGTACGGGGATACTGTTCGCTGTGTAAGTGTCATTGTTGGTGAGCGGGGATACTTTTCACTGTGTAAGTGTCATTCTTGGTTTACGGGGATACTGTTCACCGTGTAAGTGTCATTGTTGGTGTACGGGGATACTGTTCAAGGTGAAAGTGTCATTGTTGGTGTACGAGGATACTCTTCACCGTGTAAATGTCATTGTTGGTATATGTCAATTCTGTTCACTGTGTAAGTGTCATTATTGGTGTACGGGGATACTGTTCACGGTGTAAGTGTCATTGTTGGTGTACGGGGATACTGTTCAAGATGTAAGGGTCATTGTTGGTGTACGGGGATACTGTTCACTGTGTAAGTGTCATTGTTCGTGTACGGGGATACTGTTCATCGTGTAAGTGTCATTGTTGGTGTACGGGGATACTGTTCACTGTGTATATGTCATTGTTGGTGTACAGGGATACTGTTCATTCTATGTTATTACATGTGTACGGGGATACTGTTAACTGTGTAAGTGTCATTATTGGTGTACGGGGATACAGTTCACCGTGTAGGTCTCATTGTTGGTGTACGGGGTTAATGTTCACTGTGTAAGTGTCATTGTTGGTGTACGGGGATACTGTTCACCGTGTAAGTGTCATTGTTGGTGTACGAGGACACTGTTCACTGTGTAAGTGTCATTGTTGGTGTAAGAGGATACTGTTCACAGTGTAAGTGTCATTGTTGGTGTACGGGAATACTGTTCAAGGTATAAGTGTCATTGTTGGTATATGTCGATTCTGTTTACTGTGTAAGTGTCATTGTTGGTGTACGGGGATACTGTTCGCTGTGTAAGTGTCATTGTTGGTATACGGGGATACTGTTAAACGTGTTAGTGTCATTGTTGATGTACGGGGATACTGGTCACCACGTAGGTGTCATTGTTGGTGTACGGGGATACTGTTCGCTGTGTAAGTGTCATTGTTGGTATACGGGGATACTGTTAAACGTGTTAGTGTCATTGTTGGTGTACGGGGATACTTTTCACTGTGTAAGTGTCATCCTTGGTGTACGGGGATACTGTTCACCGTGTAAGTGTCATTGTTGGTGTACGGGGATACTGTTCAAGGTGTAAGTGTCATTGTTGGTGTACGAGGATACTCTTCACCGTGGAAGTGTCATTGTTGGTATATGTCAATTATGTTCACTGTGTAAGTGTCATTATTGGGGTACGGGGATACTGTTCACCGTGTAAGTGTCATTGTTGGTGTACGGGGTTACTGTTCAAGGTGTAAGGGTCATTTTTGGTGTAAGAGGATACTGTTCACAGTGTAAGTGTCATTGTTGGTGTACGGGGATACTGTTCAAGGTATCAGTATCATTGTTGGTATATGACGATTCTGTTCACTGTGTCAGTGTCATTGTTGGTGTACGGGGATACTGTTCACTGTGTAAGTGTCATTGTTGGTGTACGGGGATACTGTTCACCGTGTATGTGTCATTGTTGGTGTACGGGGATACTGTTCAAGGTGTAAGTGTCATTGTTGGTGTACGAGGATACTCTTCATCGTGTAAGTGTCATCGTTGGTATATGTCAATTCTGTTCACTGTGTAAGTGTCATTGTTGAATTACTGGGATACTGTTCACTGTGTAAGTGTCATTGTTGGTGTACGGGGATACTGTTCACCGTGTAAGTGTCATTGTTGGTGTACGAGGATACCGTTCACTGTGTAAGTGTCATTGTTGGTGTACGAGGATACTGTTCACTGTGTAAGTGTCATTGTTGGTGTGCGGGGATACTGTTCACCATGTACGTGTCATTGTTGGTGTACGGGGATACTGTTCAAGGTGTAAGTGTCATTGTTGGTGTACGGGGATACTGTTCACTGTGTAAGTGTCATTGTTGGTGTACGGGGATACTGTTCACCGTGTAAGTATCATTGTTGGTGTACGAGGATACTGTTCACTGTGTAAATGTCATTGTTGGTGTACGGGGATACTATTCACCGTGTAAGTGTCATTGTTGGTGTACGGGGATACTGTTCAAGGTGTGAGTGGCATTGTTGGTGTACGGGGATACTGTTCACTGTGTATATGTCATTGTTGGTGTACAGGGACACTGTTCATTCTATGTTATTACATGTGTACGGGGTTACTGTTCACTGTGTAAGTGTCATTATTGGTGTACGGGGATACAGTTCACCGTGTAGGTCTCATTGTTGGTGTACGGGGTTACTGTTCACTGTGTAAGTGTCATTGTTGGTGTACGGGGATACTGTTCACCGTGTAAGTGTCATTGTTGGTGTACGGGGATACTGTTCACTGTGTAAATGTCATTGTTGGTGTAAGAGGATACTGTTCACAGTGTAAGTGTCATTGTTGGTGTACGGGAATACGGTTCAAGGTATAAGTGTCATTTTTGGTATATGTCGATTCTGTTTACTGAGTAAGTGTCATTGTTGGTGTACGTGGATATTGTTCGCTGTGTTAGTGTCATTGTTGGTATACAGGGATATTGTTAAACGTGTTAGTGTCATTGTTGATGTACGGGGATACTGGTCACCGTGTAAGTGTCATTGTTGGTGTACGGGATGCTTTTCCTGCACTGGCATAAAGTGTCATTCTTGGTGTACGGGATACTGTTATCTGTGTAGAATTAATCATTGTTTTGTACGGGGATACTGTTCACCGTGTACGTGTCATTATTTGGTGTACGAGGATACTGTTCCTGTAGCAGAAGATGTCATTGTTGGTGTACGGGGATGCTGTTTCGCTGTAAGTGTCATTTATTTGGTATACGCGGATGCTGTTAAACGTGTTAGTGTCATTGTTTGGTGTACAGGGGATGCTTTCACTGTGTAAGTGTCATTCTTGGTGTACGGGGATACTGTTTCTGCGTGTAAGTGTCATTATTTGGTGTACGGTGATGCTGTTTCAAGGTGTAAGTGTCATTGTTGGTGTGCGAGATACTCTTCACCGTGTAAGTGTCATTGTTGGTATATGTCAATTCTGTTCACTGTGTAAGTGTCATTATTGGTGTACGGGGATACTGTTCACCGTGTAAGTGTCATTGTTGGTGTACGGGGATACTGTTCAAGGTGTGAGGGTCATTGTTGGTGTACGGGGATACTGTTCACTGTGTAAGTGTCATTGTTCGTGTACGGGGATACTGTTCATCGTGTAAGTGTCATTGTTGGTGTACGGGGATACTGTTCACTGTGTATATGTCATTGTTGGTGTACAGGGACACTGTTCATTCTATGTTATTACAATTGTACGGGGATACTGTTCACTGTGTAAGTGTCATTATTGGTGTACGGGGATACAGTTCACCGTGTAGGTCTCTTTGTTGGTGTACGGGGTTACTGTTCACTGTGTAAGTGTCATTGTTGGTGTACGAGGATACTGTTCACTGTGTAAGTGTCATTGTTGGTGTACGAGGATACTGTTCACAGTGTAAGTGTCATTGTTGGTGTACGGGGATACTGTTCAAGGTGTGAGTGGCATTGTTGGTGTACGGGGATACTGTTCACCGTGTAAGTGTCATAGTTGGTGTACCGGGATACTGTTTACTGTGTAAGTGTCATTGTTCGTGTACGGGGATACTGTTCATCGTGTAAGTGTCATTGTTGGTGTACGGGGATACTGTTCACCGTGTAAGTGTCATTGTTGGGGTACGGGGATAGTGTTCGCCGTGTAAGTGTCACTGTTGATGTACGGGGATACTATTCACCGTGTAAGTGTCATTGTTGGTGTACTGGGATACTGTTCATCGTGTAAGTGTCATTGTTGGTGTACGGGGATACTGTTCACTGTGTATATGTCATTGTTGGTGTACAGGGACACTGTTCATTCTATGTTATTACATGTGTACGGGGATACTGTTCACTGTGTAAGTGTCATTATTGGTGTACGGGGATACAGTTCACCGTGTAGGTCTCATTGTTGGTGTACGGGGTTACTGTTCACTGTGTAAGTGTCATTGTTGGTGTACGGGGATACTGTTCACCGTGTAAGTGTCATTGTTGGTGTACGAGGACACTGTTCACTGTGTAAGTGTCATTGTTGGTGTAAGAGGATACTGTTCACAGTGTAAGTGTCATTGTTTGTGTACGGGGATACTGTTCGAGGTATCAGTGTCATTGTTGGTATATGACGATTCTGTTCACTGTGTAAGTGTCATTGTTGGTGTACGGGGATACTGTTCACTGTGTAAGTGTCATTGTTCGTGTACGGGGATACTGTTCACCGTGTATGTGTCATTGTTGGTGTACGGGGATACTGTTCAAGGTGTAAGTGTCATTGTTGGTGTAAGAGGATACTCTTCACCGTGTAAGTGTTATCGTTGGTATATGTCAATTCTGTTCACTGTGTAAGTGTCATTGTTGGTGTACGGGGATACTGTTCACTGTGTAAGTGTCATTGTTGGTGTACGGGGATACTGTTCACCGTGTAAGTGTCATTGTTGGTGTACGAGGATACCGTTCACTGTGTAAGTGTCATTGTTGGTGTACGAGGATACTGTTCACTGTGTAAGTGTCATTGTTGGTGTGCGGGGATACTGTTCACCATGTACGTGTCATTGTTGATGTACGGGGATACTGTTCAAGGTGTAAGTGTCATTGTTGGTGTACGGGGATACTGTTCGCTGTGTAAGTGTCATTGTTGGTATACGGGGATACTGTTAAACGTGTTAGTGTCATTGTTGGTGTACGGGGATACTTTTCACTGTGTAAGTGTCATTCTTGGTGTACGGGGATACTGTTCAACGTGTAAGTGTCATTGTTGGTGTACGGTGATACTGTTCAAGGTGTAAGTGTCATTGTTGGTGTACGAGGATACTCTTCACCGTGTAAGTGTCATTGTTGGTATATGTCAATTCTGTTCACTGTGTAAGTGTCATTATTGGTGTACGGGGATACTGTTCCCCGTGTAAGTGTCATTGTTGGTGTACGGGGATACTGTTCAAGGTGTAAGGGTCATTGTTGGTGTACGGGGATACTGTTCACTGTGTAAGTGTCATTGTTCGTGTACGGGGATACTGTTCATCGTGTAAGTGTCATTGTTGGTGTACGGGGATACTGTTCACTGTGTATATGTCATTGTTGGTCTACAGGGACACTGTTCATTCTATGTTATTACATGTGTACGGGGATAATGTTCACTGTGTAAGTGTCATTATTGGTGTACGGGGATACAGTTCACCGTGTATGTCTCATTGTTGGTGTACGGGGTTACTGTTCACTGTGTAAGTGTCATTGTTGGTGTACGGGGACACTGTTCACCGTGTAAGTGTCATTGTTGGTGTACGAGGACACTGTTCACTGTGTAAGTGTCATTGTTGGTGTAAGAGGATACTGTTCACAGTGTAAGTGTCATTGTTGGTGTACGGGGATAATGTTCACTGTGTAAGTGTCATTGTTGGTGTAAGAGGATACTGTTCACAGTGTAAGTGTCATTGTTGGTGTACGGGGATAATGTTCAAGGTATCAGTGTCATTGTTGGTATATGACGATTCTGTTCACTGTGTAAGTGTCATTGTTGGTATACGGGGATACTGTTCACTGTGTAAGTGTCATTGTTGGTGTACGGGGATACTGTTCACCGTGTATGTGTCATTGTTGGTGTACGGGGATACTGTTCAAGGTGTAAGTGTCATTGTTGGTGTACGAGGATACTCTTCATCGTGTAAGTGTCATCGTTGGTATATGTCAATTCTGTTCACTGTGTAAGTGTCATTGTTGGATTACGGGGATACTGTTCACTGTGTAAGTGTCATTGTTGGTGTACGGGGATACTGTTCACCGTGTAAGTGTCATTGTTGGTGTACGAGGATACCGTTCACTGTGTAAGTGTCATTGTTGGTGTACGAGGATACTGTTCACTGTGTAAGTGTCATTGTTGGTGTGCGGGGATACTTTTCACCATGTACGTGTCATTGTTGGTGTACGGGGATGCTGTTCAAGGTGTAAGTGTCATTGTTGGTGTACGGGGATACTGTTCACTGTGTAAGTGTCATTGTTGGTGTACGGGGATACTGTTCACCGTGTAAGTATCATTGTTGGTGTACGAGGAT